>JASAMZ010003153.1:0-12674 GCA_030248115.1 Linhomoeus sp. GSCO2_2
AACCCCTTAACCAACTCACTAGTGGTATACTAGTGACTCACCCCCTGTTCACAGCGGTTTTGCTGACGTCACTGCGATCACAGCGAATCACGGTGATCCAAAACAAATCACCGGTGATTTATTTTTTATCACAGCAGAGGGAAAATACGGTACTGACGTCACTGCGATCACCGGTGATTGCTGTGATTTGGGATGTGATGAAATTTCGCGGTGATTCATTGCGATGATCAAAATCACAGCGCAGCTGCTGATCGATCAGACACTGCCCAAACGTGCCGCCCTATCTTTTTTCACAAAAAATTCAGCAGCATGACTGCTGTGATTATCGGGTTTTTCCACTGTAGTATGAAAATCAGTGGGAATTGCTGTGACATGTTGGACCCGTTCTGTACATGTCTATCACTGCACTTTTGATGATTTCCCAGTGGGGTGGTATCAATGCACCAATCCCTGATGTCAAAGCTCAGTACAGGCATGCTCCCTCTGTGTTGGTTGCATACTATTCGCATTGCTGGGCACGACACGGGGTGGTTTGTGTCAATGACAGTCATTGCGGATGGGCTGTGCGGTTTTTTCATGAGAGTTTTGTTATAAAGTCATCGCTTGTTGTTGTAATTGTTGGCTGAATTCCCCTGTTATGCCTGCCACTAACTCCAAACCCCTGAACAGTGAATTGCACTCAAAAAAGAAGCAGAAGAAAGCAAAGAAAGTTCGTTTCAAAGACACTGATCAGGAGGATGCTGACACAGTGCCAGTCACAGCAAGAGCCCGTGCCCAAGCAGCAAAAGCAACTAAGGGAGACAAACGGAAACCAACAGCTCAGCCAAAAGGGAGACCGATCAATGGTTTCCGCCTGGCGGACGACTCTGTCAGTGTGCCCATCCCCGACTTCCCCAGTGACATCACTTGGGTCGAGTACCAGAGAGACCACTCGACTTCAATGTTCAATTCCCCCCCACACCCGAGAACATCCCATTTGCAAATGTCAGTGCTGGGGACGATGAGCTTGACTTGTTTCTGCGCCAGTATGGGACGGCTCTGGAAATGGTTTTTGAGGAGACCAAAAGGTGCTTCACTGTGACACTTTCTGGGGTTTTCACTGATGAAAATGTGTCTGCTCTCTTTAGGCACTCTCTCGTTCGGTTTCCCAAGTATTTCACTGCCAATCCCCTCACATACTCGGAGTTGGTCGCTTTCTACGCTATCATCAACTCTGATGTCACTGAAGAGGATCAGCCGACTGGAGAGTTATTGGAATGATGAGACTTTGTGCTGTCAGAAGATTCAATCACTGATGACCTTTGGTCGCTTTGTTAGAATCTATGCTGTTGTCCATCTCGTCGATGAGGACGTTGCTGAGTCCGCAGGCCTGTCAGACCCTGCTTCGAAGAATCACAGCTGCAGCTATAAGATTGATGCTTATCTCAACACTATTTTTAAAGCGGCTCAACGTGAAAAGGGCCCAAGTTCTGTACTGGCAACTGATGAGATGATGGGGAACACAACAGTGAGATTGTGCATAATGATTTCATTGATCATTCACTTTGCGATAAAATTCCAGGCATACATTGCTTCGGCTGAGGTTAACAGTGGATACATTCTGAATGCTGTGCTGCACACCAACGATTTGGACAGGCTTCCTGGTTGGCAATAGGCCTGGCCCTGAGAATCAGTGCTCTCTTGCTTGGATTTGGTATCTGCTCATGCATGGCAATCAGAGGGAAATAAACAAAAGAACAAGATACAGTTGTGAATGGCTTGTTCTAAGGGCAAGAACTCAGTTGTTGGGTAGCTTAATATAATATCACAGTTGTCACACATATGACTATCAGAGGGTCTGCAAACCAATTACCAGGGATATCACAGCAAGCACTCAGTGACATTTAGCAACTTTTTGATCAGATTGGATGACCAGAACAGTTGATGGGGGATTTATTGTCAGGCAGCATTTAGAGCAAGAACTCAACCATTGGGTAGTTCTATGTGACATCACAGTTGTCATGCATAGATTAGAGGGTCAGCAAACAAATTCCTAGGGATATCACAGCAAGTAATCAGTGGGCCATTGTCTAACATTTTACTACCTAGTTCGGCCAGAGAGTATGAATTGAACAAAAGAATGAATTGCAGTCATGACAGCCAGATTGGATGGTAGTTCTAAGAACAAGAACTTAACAATTAGCAATTCTGCAAGAAGTCACAGCTGTCGCACATGACCATCAGTGGATCAACAGACAGATTACCATAGATATCACAGCGAGTACTCTGTAAGCCCTCATCTGACACACTAGCACCTCCAGGGCCCAGAAAGGGGGAAATGGACAAAAAGCAAGATAAAGTTGTGAAGAGACATGTTGGCTGGTTGCTCTAAGAGCAAGGACTCAGCTGTTAGGCAGCTTCATATGATATCACAGTTTGTCAAGCATTGCTATCAGAGAGTCACGAAGCAAATGCCATGGATATCATAGCAAGCACTCAGTGAGGTATTGTTTAACATTTGGCACATCCAAGGTACCGTAAAGGAGGAAATAAACAAAAGAACAAGATAAAGTTGTGAAGGGACATGGTTGTTGTTCTAAGAGCTGGTTGTTCTAAGAGCAGGGACTCAGCTGTTAGGCAGCTTCATATGATATCACAGTTGTCAAGCATTGCTATCAGAGAGTCAACTAGCAAATTACCATGGATATCCAAGGTACAGAAAGGAGGAAATGAACAAAAAACAAGATAAAGTTGTGAAGAGACATGTTGGCTGGTTGCTCTAAGAGCAAGGACTCAGCTGTTAGGCAGTTTCATATGATATCACAGTTGTCAAGCATTGCTATCAGGGAGTCAACAAGCAAATTGCCGTGGATATTGTAGCAAGCACTCAGTGAGGTATTGTTTAACATTTGGCACATCCAAGGTACCAAAAGGAGGAAATGAACAAAAGAACAAGCTACAGTTGTGAATGGCTTGTTCTAAGGGCAAGGACTCAGCTGTTGGGCAGGATAATATCATATCATATGATATCACAGTTGTCATGCACAGCAATCAGAGGGTCTTATTTTGGCGCATACAGTGTCATCGATTGAACCAGCAATTTCAAATTGGCTTGATCATGTCCAGAGAGTCTAGCAGTTTCATCATGGCCTGCCTTGCCTCCTGGATCTTGTGGCTGGCCTCTGCCAAGCTCTCTGTAAATCTTTCTTCTCTGTGGGGGAGGCAGCTCCTGACCAAGCAGGCCTTGTCGATGCTGTCGCCCGCCGAGCGCAGTGCCTCCAGCACTGACATACAGTGATCTGAAAGCAAAGTAATTAAAGGAACGACAATAGTAAAAGAGATTGGCAATGATTCGGAGGCCCGGGGGCTAGTCATCACAACTTCACTCCAATAAATATCACAGCAACAAAATTAGCAGGCATACTTCACGCGTGGCCCTTGTTCAGGGTATTCTGGACTTTCTGCTGCACGATCTCGATGTCAGTGCTTGTGACCTGACAAGACTTCTCTGACATGATGCTTCGGACAATGATTTTTACTTGCCTCAATCGCAAAAATTTGTCAATGCTGCATTGAAAATGTAACTAGGATGACAATGATAAGCACAGCGGATGAGCAATGAGCAAGGCTACAACAGCCACTGCACATTACAATTTGCACTGAGCAATGCTACAGAGTGTGATGCGGCATGAACATCAGGGGATTCGCAATGAGATGGTGGTCATCACAAAAGGTGCTCTGATGTCACCCGATAACCGACGGTGATGGAACCATCACTGCATCCGCAGTGATGTGAAACAAGCTCCGGTATTAAAAAGTTGAGTTTGTATTCTGACTGACATTGCAAAGAGTTGCGTTCTTTCTGCAGAGAGTGCGAGAGTTCATCGCCCGCATGCTCTGCTTCACGAGCCCCGCTTCGCAAGAGGGTACTGCATAGCAATATTGATTTCGCCCGCGATTTGGCTTTTAGAGCAAGAACATCCCTCTTTCAAGCAACGCTTTTAAAAAAGTGTCAAAAACTTGTAAAAGTTTTGGCAAACAATTGACAGAACACAAAGAGCGCACTATGAGCAATCAAACTGTGTTGCACTTCTGCATGTACAAAGAGCGATCTTAGTGTAAAAATCGCGAGAATGGCGCTTTCGGCGGTGCGCGTTTGCGTAATTGAACAAAGTTTTGTAGCC
The DNA here is from genome assembly GCA_030248115.1 of Linhomoeus sp. GSCO2_2. Taxonomy (NCBI): domain Eukaryota; kingdom Metazoa; phylum Nematoda; class Chromadorea; order Monhysterida; family Linhomoeidae; genus Linhomoeus; species Linhomoeus sp. GSCO2_2. Next base: position 4,164 of record JASAMZ010003153.1, read on the forward strand.
GCATGAAAGAACACGTCGAGAGCTTTCACCTGCCATGTCGATTGCCACTCTACGACGTAAGACGAGCGAGTTAGAGCCGTTTTGTGCTTTTGCACCTTCTAGTTACTGTAACTCGCGAAATTCAAACTTTTGAATTTCTACCAATGGGAGAACAAATGATCAGTGAGTCGGGAGCTATCCAAAAAGCTCGAGATCGTCTCTCTACGACGCAAGTTGAGCGAGTTAGAGCGATCTTAGCGTCAAAACCCCGAGAATGGCGTTTCAGCGTTTGCGTAATTGGTGTTTCAGTGTTTGCGTAATTGAACAAAGTTTTGCAGCCGCATGAAAGAGCACGTCGAGAGCTTTCACCTTGCGTGTCGATTGCCGCTCTATGATGTAAGACGAGCGAGTTGGAGCCATTTTGTGTTTTTGCACCTTCGAGTTACTGTAACTCGCGAAATTCAAACTTTTGAATTTCAACCGATGGGAGAACAAACGATCAGTGAGTCGGGAGCTATCCAAAAAGCTCGAGATCGTCTCTCTACGACGCAAGTTGAGCGAGTTGGAGCAATCTTAGCGTCAAAATCCCGAGAATGGCGTTTTCAGCGGAGCGTGTTTGCGTAATTGAACAAAGTTTTGTAGCCACATGAAAGAGCACGTCGAGAGCTTTCACCTGACGTGTCGATTGCCGCTCTATGACGTAAGACGAGCGAGCTAGAGCCGTTTTGCGTTTTGACCTTCGGCTTACTGTAGCGCGCGCAATTCAAACTTTTGAATTTCGGAACCTCTTAGCTGAATGATCACGGAGTCGAGACCTATCCGTAGAGCCCAAGATCTCCGCTCTACGACTTTCCAACGCCGAGATCTGAGAGCGTTACGTACGGACGTACGTTACGTACGTACGGACGTACGTTACGTGCGTACGTACGCACGCACGCCGAGCTCTCGTAGGGTGTCGCCCGCCTGAGGGCGGGCGAAAAAAAGCAGGTTTTGGCTCAAAATGCCAATCTCACAGCAGAAAACACCAAGCGACAACGAATGCAAAATCACAGCCCATGTCACTGTGTATCAGCACGTGCAACAGTATCAATGCGAAATATACTGACAACCCAGTGATGAGAACGAAATTACGGTGATGGAAGCCGATTTCGCTGTGATCGCACTGACGTCAGCAAAATGTGCAGTGATGGGCGTAGTGAAGAATAGGTGAGTAAAAAAAGTACTGCTGTGCGCTGTGATTCGCTGTGATCGCAGTGACGTCACGTCCAGAATCCCTGACTGACCAATTCGTCCAGTGAACTGGTTAAGGGGATAATGCTGGCTGCCTTGCCAGCGAAACGTCTGGTGAAATAATCTCTGTGCTGTTTTGCCCGCGCAGTGACTAACATCACGTCATGGATGAGCCTCAACACAGCCGTGGTTGACATTGGTGGAAAGATCTTTGCAAAAGGCCAAATATATGTTGCTTTGAGCAGAGTTAAAAAGCTGGAAGGACTGTACATTGAAAATGGCTTCAGATTCAATGAATGGTGGCGGCCAAACACAGAGGTGAGGAATTTCTACATCAGAGTGAAGTCTGTGTATCGAGAATTGAAGAAAAAACTCAAGAATTACAAGGTGACAAAAATTATTGACTGATGGATGAGCTACAAAGAAGTAGAAGATTAAAATGAATTGCTAGGAGTGTTACAGAACAACAAGATTGTGCCAAATTGTTTGGTCGTCTGGTCTTCCTCGTCTTACAATTTTTGTTGGAACAGGAAAACCAGATGACCAGGTAGTCTTGGCACAACTTGTGTATGACAGATACTTAGAACAGAGACTGTTTTGTTGCATATGTGGATACTGACTATCTAACAGAGAAGTTTCCTTAGAACTGACGCTAGTCGCTGTGTTTAATTGGCAAGCAATTACGGGAAAAGCTTGACATTACTTAGAATGCTCATCTTATACAACAGTTGAGTTGCTGCGGCAGCCTGCCTTCATAAACAATATGCCAGTGAGTGAAGTAAGTGTTTATTTATTTTTTGCATTGTACTAAAACAAAACAGTGACTTCTACTGTTTTTCAGGTTATGTGGAGAACACCAGCTGGAGTGAGCTGTGCCCTCGTGGTCTATTTTGAAGGTCACGAGAGACATAAAAGAATTGTCAGATGCTTCCTGTATGTCATTTATTTGTGATCGACTACAATCAAGTAGTCTACTTGTTAGACCCAAGTTTTTTGCTTCAGGATCTGGCCTAGCTGATGGCAAGGCGCAGGCTGACCTCATACATAGCCTGAAGTCATTGCTGTTGCCATCAGCGTGCTTTAAAACCCCAATAGAAAGGGTTTGTGGAGTTGTTTTCTTGTTCTTGTTCTTGTTTTTTGTTAACCAACAATAACTTGTCGACTCTTCAGGGCCAACTGACAGGGCGCGGGCTGAAGTTAGAAGAGCCTATGTCATTGCTGCTGTCAGTTGGACAATGAATTGCTCACTTCGGCAAGGTAGACAGTCAGTTCCTTTCAGTGTCTTAACGTTAGTTTTATGTCTACCTTTTTCTTCGTTTAACCTATGTTTCTACCGAAAGCTACATGGCAATCCAACTTTTCCAGGTCTGTCCGTCAGCCCTTCTTTGCTTGGACCACCCAGTTGGATTCGCTTTGCCACTGCTGCTTTAGCAGGCTGCTGCATCCTCTTCAACAGATTATTCAAGGTGAATCCAATAATGCAATTTTTTGCTTCAACAACACTGCTCCATTAAAATAGGTAACTTAATTAATCTAACTTTGACAACTTAATTTTAGTGTACCACTATGTGGACTCTGGTGTTTCCTTACAGGGATTCTGCCATGGCAACTCACTCAACAACATCGCCACTTGGGAAATCTACTCATGGAATTGGGCGACCAGCTTCAAGTGGCCTGATCTGTATTGATACTACATTTTAAATCGAACTTCTTCGTGACTGCTTTCGTTGTGTCTGTTTAGGTAGTGTGATAACTGCCCAGCATATATATTATGTATAATAAGTGTATTGCTACTGTGGTCGCGCAAACTTTGCTTGTTGTGAAAAATCTCATTTTTCAAGTTAGAGCAGCGGACATATTACGGCACAACTACTTATTTAACTCCAATCACTTCCTTTCTTTCTAGCAGAAATCGTTTAGTTTGAGCGTTTGAGTTGGACAGTAACATGCAAATAAATGCAATCTCAATCGCCATTTCCTTGCTCAAAAGAATCAAACCCGGGCGATCCCAATGTTGCGTAGCAAGACCACTCCAATAAGTATGGTCGTGAGGACAGTCGAGAGGTTACACGAACTCGGACAGCTCCTCGCTACAATCTCAGTTTAAGGACACAGCTCAAACCCACTCCGCTTTTTAAAAGAGACTTGTTGAGAGTTATGTTCCAGTTTGGCTAAAGTGCCGACACCATGTATAAGTCCATGGGCTCGTAAGCGAAGAAACCAAGAACCAACTACACCAACTCCAGGCAAATGGTCACTGACGTTTGTCACCTTCTCCTGTTAAGGACACAACATACTGAGTTGGGTGTTGTCTTTTACACAGCCATCAACGTTCACCTGTAAGTATGAAATAGAGGTGTGCCAGTATGAAACTTTTTGAATGCAAATGTGTATTTCAAATACCATGTCACATTGTATCAATAGGTGCACCTATTATACCAATACACATACAAATTTCTCGGTATACCAATGTATTTTCACATGCATATGTTGCAGGCCAACAGGGAATCCAGGCCAAGGGTGCTTTGGCTTTGGCCAACAGGGAAAGTCCTGATGGGCTTGTGTGATGGGTGAAGTTTGGGTAGTTTGGGTAGTTTGGGTATTTGTAATGCAAAAAATATACAATATTCTTACATGTGACATGATTTTCTTATCAAAACAGCCACATGCGCAGCTTGAAATCGGACAAATGGGCTATGCGAGTGTCAAAATAAGCGAAAATTTATAGCGGAGCCACAAATATAGTAACAATTTTTTGCATTCGGAATGCAAAGAATAGAACAATTCTTATATGTGGCACAATTTTCTTTTCAAAACAGCCGTATGCGCAGCATGAAATCAGGCAAATGGGCAATGCGAGTGTAAAAAAACAAGCTTTGTCTAAAAACTGTGGCACCACGTTGGCATCAGTGTAAACTTGAGAGCTTGTGCGCGATAATGTGCACTGGATAGTGAAGTGCCGCTAGACATTTAATCGACAATCTGGTGGGGTATATCCGCAATTGGTTTTGGATTTGTTCGTGGTACCTGATCCACATATGGATCAGAAGATTCGCCGCAGGCACACTTTGCGCTTATAATTGTGGCAACTGATCCATAAATGGATCAGAGAAATTCGCCGCAGGCACACAGTGCAATAAAAGCGTCTAAATGAGACGACGCCCTATTGAAAATGGTATAAATGGGACGACGCCCTATTGAAAAGGGTATAAATGGGACGACGCCCTATTGAAAAGGGTATAAATGGGACGACGCCCTATTCTTTTGGGCTTAGTGCTCGATGCATCCACACAAAGATATGTTGAAATCTAAGCTGCTTGATTGTCGATGTTTAGAAATTCTGACAAAAACCTTGAAAATATACCTAAATTCTTTAATTATAAAATCTAGAACTATTTGCAAAATACTTGGCAGACTATGCCCGACACAACTAAGCAAAGGCATTTAGAAATTTAAGCTAGGTATTTGGAATTGTCGAAATTTGAGGATCTTAACAAAAAATATCTCAAATTTAGTTAATTATAAAATCAGATACTATTTGCTAAATACTTGACAGACTATGCATCAACGCAAAGACATTGTGAAATTTAAGCTGTTTGAAATTGTCATAATTTAGGAATTTTGACAAAAACCTTGAAAATATCCAAAAATTCGCTAATTATAAAACTCAGAAATGGAAAGAGCATAGACCGCGGATAATTTGTAACACAAAAGAAATTGTTTCCAATTGTGGAATTTTACAGAAATACGCCACAATTTGCCAAAATTCTACAAATTGACAAAAGCGTCATAGCACAGAATTACGTACACCAAACGAAGTTCCTGGTAGAGAACGACTACACCAAACAGTTGGCAAGTTTTTTTGTTCGATGTTGCGTATTCCCACAGGTATAAAACTTCGGATGAACGGCGTCGTATCATGCCGATACCATATAGCGAACGCGGCGATATCACTGAGCTTTAGATCAGTTGTACAGACAACCGTATCGTGGTAATAGCTGCACTTGAATTGTGGTACACGTTTTCATGATACCTTCTCTAGATACGGCTAATTATGCGAATGAAATTCACTGTACTGTTCACCGAGATATGACAGACACAAAGTATAGGTTGAACTTTTTACACACACGGCTTGTTACTCTAAGCTTGTTTCGCCGCCCCCCAGGGCGGCGAGTATATATGCGGACGCTAATGTCTGTTTGTGTGTCCGTGTGTCCGTGTGTGTGTCCGGAACAACTAGACATGACGGTTAGTGTCACCCGATGGAGTCGAATGCGCTGAGTAATGTGCCGTTGTCCGTTTCTGTTGCTAATTTCCCTATTTCGAGATATTTACAATTAAAATATGAAAATGTCAAAAATGACACTTCTATTTACAAGTCGTATCGGCAAAATTTTTGCTGAAATGGAAAGGGCGTAAGACGCAATGAATTTGTGACATAGTTTCGGATTTTGGAATTCACCAAATTAAGGATATTTTCAAGGTTTTTGTCAAAATTCTCAAATTTCGAACAATTCAAACAGCTTATATTTCAAAACTTCTTTGCACCGATGTATCGAGCATAGTTTGCCAAGTATTTAGCAAATAGTTTCAGCGAATATAATTAACGAAATTTAGGATATTATTAAGGATTTTGTCAAAATCCCCAAATTTTGACAATTTCAAACAGCTTAAATTTCAAAATTTCTTTTCACGGATGTGTCGAGCATAGTCTACCAAGTATTTATCAAATAGTTTCAGATTTTATAATTAACGAAATTAGGGATATTTTCAAGGGTATTGTCAAAATTCCAAAATTTTGACAATTCCAAACGGCTTAAATTTCATACTTTCTTTACATGATTGTGTCGGGCATAGTCTGCCAAGCATCTAGCAAATAGTTTCAGATTTCATAATTAACGAAATTAGGGATATTTTCAAGGGTATTTTCAGAATTCCCCAATTTCGGTAATTTCAAACAGCTTAAATTTCAAAACTTCTTTGCACGGATGTGTCGAGCATAGTCTGCCAAGTATTTAGCAAATAGTTTCATAGATTATAATTAATGAAATTTAGGATATTTTTTATGGTTTTGTCAAAATCCCCAAATTTCGACAATTTCAAGCGGCTTAAATTTCAAAGTTTCTTTGCACGGAAGTATCGAGCATAGTCTGCCATGTATTTATCAAATAGTTTCGGATTTTATAATTAACGAATTGACGTATATTTTCAAGGGTATTGTTGAAATTCCCAAATTTAGACAATTTCAAATAGCTTAAATTTCAGAATGTCTTTGCATGGTTGTGCCGGGCATAGTCTGCCAACTATTTAGCAAATAGTTCCATATTTTATAATTAACGAATTTAGGGATATTTTCAAAGTTTTTCTCAAAATTGCCAAATTTCGACAATTTCAAACAACTAAATTTTCAAAATATCTTTGCGTGGATGTACCGGGCGTAGTATGTCAAGTAATTATGAAACATTTTCAGATTTTAGAATTCAAGAATATAGGGATATTTTCAAGGGTTTTGTCAAATATGGCAGATTTCAGCATTTTCAAATGGCTATATCTAAGTGACATGGATGTGTCGTGCAACGTATGTTTTGCCACCTATTCGATCGGACATGAAACGCGGCAATTACTGTGCGGTTCTCCAATCTACAGCAACGGTATCGTAACCGCCCGCATTTGTGACCCAAAAGAAAAGGGCGTCGTCCCATTTAGACCCTCTTCATTCCATAGTGAACCTGCGGCGAACATTCCTGATCCATTTATGGATCAGTACCCACCAATACGCCTTATAAGCAACGATTGCCCAAGAATGGCACAAACTACCTTTGGAAACTCGAGGTAACTGCGGCGAAACTCCCCGAAGAAATGCTCAACTTTCTATTCTGACACACTATGGAATATACTCCTCAAATGCACAACACACTATGCAATGCCAATCAACCATCATCGGGTACCCAGTTTTTATTCTAAGCTTGTTACTGTATATGCGATTTGACCAGATTCGGTCAACTTTTGTCTTAAAATGGACCCCACTTTAGGATACTGTAGCGCTCGAATTTGAAAACTTGTTTTAGTTTCGACTACTTAGAAGGCTAGAGGAGTCCGTGGGCTACTCGACGGTGTCTCAAACTCCTTCCTACGACGTCAGCCGAGCGAGTTATAGAGCCTGCGACTATGCCAAAACTACTGCTTTCGAACGCGTTTTGGTTACTGTACTCCTCTGTTTAAACTTTTGAAACTTTTAGTTGTCGGATTCGTGCTCAGGAGCTCGAGCGCTTCATTTTGATATGCGATTTGACTAGGTTCGGTCAACTTTTGTCTCAAAATGGACCCCACTTTGGAATACTGTAGCGCTCGAATTTGAAACTTCATTCGTTTCGACCACTTAGAAGGCTAGAGGAGTTCGCGGGCTTCCCGACGATGTCTCAAACTCCATCCTACGACGTCGGACGAGCGAGTTATTTAGCCCGAAGCGCGTGTGACGCACGCACGCACGCACGCACGCACGCATGCACGTATACGCACGCACGCACGTACGCACGCCGAGCTCTTGATAGGGTTCGCCCGGCTGAGGCCGGGCGAAAAATGCAGCAGAATCAAGCCAAATCCAACGAATTCGTTAACAAAACAACAAAACCCCCGAAATCGCTCGTCTCTTTGTCGCGTATTTGTTAACAAAAGCTCTCGAAAATGTATCTCGCAACTACTTTAGTGCAAATTTATCAACGTTTGCGTAACTCGACCGCGATTCTTACGCAATTTAATCGAATTTACCTCGGTTTTCCCGCATTTTAGCGCAAATTTATCAAATTTTGCGTAAATCGACCGCGATTTTTACGCAATCTAACCAAATTTGCACAACTTTTCCAGTATTTTACCTCGAATTCGCTGCATTTTGCGTAATTCGACATCATTTTATACGCAATTTACCCAAATTTGCGCAAGTTTTCTAGCATTTTACCGCGAGTTCACCGCATTTTGCATACTTTTGAAGCCACATTTGCGCCAGTTTTCCCGCGCTTTGCCGCGGTTTTACCTTACTCTTACGGAATTTCACTACAGTTTTCGCATAAACGAACCAAACGCGCCGAGCGTAATACGTAGAGCGCGCCGTTCCACGCTAGGAAGTAACGACAATCCGAGTAAGGCAGCTAGGAAGCGACAACACTTCGCGAGAAAGTTTTCCCCAAGCGCTTTTGGCTTCAGAAACGGCGGCGGCGGCGAAGTTAGCCAACGAACGATGGCGCTTCTCCTCTCGAGAAGAGCGGGAAGAGCGCCGACGGCTGTTTCCACCCGCCGCTCGCTGCG
>JASAMZ010003157.1:0-50176 GCA_030248115.1 Linhomoeus sp. GSCO2_2
TATTGTTGATTTGTAGCATTGCGTGGAAGTTCTGGTGTTGGAGACCCTCTTCCTCAGATCCAATCCCATCTTTTATTGTTGATTGGTGGCATTGCATGGAAGATCTGGTGTTAGTGACCCTCTTCCGCAGATCCAATCCCCTCTTTTATTGTTAATTGGTGGCATAGCATGGAAGCTCTGGCATTGAAGATCTTCTTCCTCAGATTCAATCCCATCTTCTATTGTTGATTGGTGGCATTGCATGGAAGTTCTGGCATTGGAGATCTTCTTCCTCAGATCCAATCCCATCTTCTATTGTCAATTGGTGGCATTTCATGGAAACTCTGGTGTTGGAGACCCTCTTCCTCAGATCCAATCCCATCTGTTATTGTTAATTGGTGGCATAGCATGGAAGCTCTGGCATTGGTGACCCTCTTCCTCAGATCCAATCCCATCTTTTATTGTTGATTGGTGGCATTGCATGGAAGATCTGGTGTTGGTGACCCTCTTCCGCAGATCCAATCCCCTCTTTTATTGTTAATTGGTGGCATTACGTGGAAGTTCTGGCATTGGCGACCCTCTTCTTCAGATCCAATCCCATCTTATATTGTTGATTGGTGGCATTGCATGGAAGTTCTGGTGTTGGTGACCCTCTTCCGCAGATCCAATTCCATCTTTTATTGTTAATTGGTGGCATTACGTGGAAGTTCTGGCATTGGAGACCCTCTTCCTCAGATCCAATCCCATCTCATATTGTTGATTTGTAGCATTGCGTGGAAGTTCTGGTGTTGGAGACCCTCTTCCTCAGATCCAATCCCATCTTTTATTGTTGATTGGTGGCATTGCATGGAAGATCTGGTGTTAGTGACCCTCTTCCGCAGATCCAATCCCCTCTTTTATTGTTAATTGGTGGCATAGCATGGAAGCTCTGGCATTGAAGATCTTCTTCCTCAGATCCAATCACATCTTCTATTGTTGATTGGTGGCATTGCATGGAAGTTCTGGCATTGGAGATCTTCTTCCTCAGATCCAATCCCATCTTCTATTGTCAATTGGTGGCATTAATGGAAACTCTGGTGTTGGCGACCCTCTTCCTCAGATCCAATCCCATCTGTTATTGTTAATTGGTGGCATAGCGTGGAAGTTCTGGCATTGGAGATCTTCTTCCTCAGATCCAATCCCATCTTCTATTGTCAATTGGTGGCATTTCATGGAAACTCTGGTGTTGGAGACCCTCTTCCTCAGATCCAATCCCATCTGTTATTGTTAATTGGTGGCATAGCATGGAAGCTCTGGCATTGAAGATCTTCTTCCTCAGATCCAATCCCATCTTCTATTGTTGATTGGTGGCATTGCATGGAAGTTCTGGCATTGGAGACCCTCTTCCTCAGATCCAATCCCATCTTTTATTGTTAATTGATGGCATTGCGTGGAAGTTCTGGCATTGGAGACCCTCTTCCTCAGATCCAATCCCATCTTTTATTGTTGATTGGTGGCATTGTGTGGAAGTTCTGGTGTTGGAGACCCTCTTCCTCAGATCCAATCCCATCTTTTATTGTTAATTGGTGACATTGCATGGAAGTTATGGCATTGGAGACTAGAGGTTCAAACAGACGCCTGAGCCTGACGCCCAGCCCGCCCAGCCCAGCCCATGGGCCGGGCCAGGTGGGCTGGGACTCAAAAAATTTCGGGCCGGGCCGGCCCAGGCCGCGAAAAAATATAGCGGGCCGGGCCAGGCCGGGCCGACCCACAAAACTGAACTCTTGTACCAGAGTTTCGTTTTCAAATTGTGGCCCCACTAATCTCAAACTGGCATAGATCAGGCAGTGATACAGCAGTTGCAGTGATATTTTCACACGTTATAGCTCAATATGCGCTGTAGCTTGTGTTGAAATTTGAGAGATCGTAAATGTGTAGCACTTATGCTGTCATGCCAAAGGAGACGAGTTGTATGTATGTGCCTAAGTACGTACCCATACTCAAGTAAACCCAGTGCAAGCTTATGTACAATTAAGTAACAATGCAGCAATTACAGCCATATTGACTCGTGTCACAGCTCAATATGTGCTGTGATTTGTGTTACAATTTTGCGGCAATCAGGCACACGTAGTCCCTACGCAGCCTCGCTGAACGAGACGCAATTTCGCACCATTTCCTGCAGCTTTGGAAAAGTAGACCTTCATTGATGTGGTGCTGTATATGCTACGCTTTCTCGATTCGGCTAAAATTTTAACACACCATGCAGAAGTGTATGGCCTTCATGCTCTCCAAATTTCGTTGCAATCGGCCCACTAAAACGCGAGTTTTTCAAATTCCCATGGCAGAAGATTTTTCCGACAGGCCGGGCCAGGCGGGCCGACGTAGGATTTAAAATGGGCTGGGCTGGGCCGGACCGCTGGGAATAAATTCTGGGCCGGGCCGGGTGTGCCAACGGTCCCAGACGGGCTGGGCTGGGCCAAAAATCTCGGCCCGTTTGAACCTCTATTGGCGACCCTCTTCCTCAGATCCAATCCCATCTTTTATTGTTGATTGGTGGCATTGTGTGAAAGTTCTGGTGTTGGAGACCCTCTTCCTCAGATCCAATCCCATCTTTGATTGTTGATTGGTAGCATTGCATGGAAGTTCTGGTATTGGAGATCTTCTTCCTCAGATCCAATCCCATCTTCTATTGTCAATTGGATTTTATGGAAACTCTGGTGTTGGCGACCCTCTTCCTCAGATCCAATCCCATCTGTTATTGTTAATTGGTGGCATAGCGTGGAAGTTCTGGCATTGGAGATCTTCTTCCTCAGATCCAATCCCATCTTCTATTGTCAATTGGTGGCATTTTATGGAAACTCTGGTGTTGGCGACCCTCTTCCTCAGATCCAATCCCATCTGTTATTGTTAATTGGTGGCATAGCGTGGAAGTTCTGGCATTGGAGATCTTCCTCAGATCCAACCCCATCTTCTATTGTCAATTGGTGGCATTTTGTGGAACATCTGGTGTTGGAGACCCTCTTCCTCAGATCCAATCCCATCTGTTATTGTTAATTGGTGGCATAGCATGGAAGCTCTGGCATTGAAAATCTTCTTCCTCAGATCCAATCCCATCTTCTATTGTTGATTGGTGGCATTGCATGGAAGTTCTGGCATTGGAGACCCTCTTCCTCAGATCCAATCCCATCTTTTATTGTTAATTGATGGCATTGTGTGGAAGTTCTGGCATTGGAGACCCTCTTCCTCAGATCCAATCCCATCTTTTATTGTTGATTGGTGGCATTGTGTGGAAGTTCTGGTGTTGGAGACCCTCTTCCTCAGATCCAATCCCATCTTTTATTGTTGATTGGTAGCATTGCATGGAAGTTCTAGCATTGGCAACCTTCTTCCTCAGATTCAATCCCATCTTTTATTGTTAATTGGTGACATTGCATGGAAGTTATGGCATTGGAGACTAGAGGTTCAAACGGACGCCCGAGCCTCACGCCTGGCCTGCCCAGCCCAGCCCATGGGCCGGGCCAGGTGGGCTGGGACCCAAAAAATTTCAGGCCGGGCCAGCCCAGGCTGCGAAAAAATATAGCGGGCTGGGCCGGGCCGGGCCGACCCACAAAACTGAACTCTTGTACCAGAGTTTTGTTTTCAAATTGTGGCCCCACTAATCTCAAACTGGCATAGATCAGGCAGGGATAGAGCAGTTGCAGTGATATTTTCACACGTTATAGCTCAATATGCGCTGTAGCTTGTGTTGAAATTTGAGAGATCGTAAATGTGTAGCGCTTATGCTGTCATGCCAAAGGAGACGAGTTGTATGTATGTGCCTAAGTACGTACCCATACGCAAGTAAACCCAACGCAAGCTTATGTACAATTAAGTAACAATGCAGCAATTACAGCCATATTGACTCGTGTCACCGCTCAATATGTGCTGTGATTTGTGTTACAATTTTGCGGCAGGCACACGTAGTCCCTACGCAGCCTCGCTGAACGAGACGCAATTTCGCACCATTTCCTGCAGCTTCAGAAAAGTAGACCTTCATTGACGTGGAAGTTCTGGCATTGGAGACCCTCTTCCTCAGATCCAATCCCATCTCATATTGTTGATTTGTAGCATTGCGTGGAAGTTCTGGTGTTGGAGACCCTCTTCCTCAAATCCAATCCCATCTGTTATTGTTAATTGGTGGCATAGCGTGGAAGTTCTGGCATTGGAGATCTTCTTCCTCAGATTCAATCCCATCTTACATTGTTGATTGGTGGCATTGCATGGAAGTTCTGGTGTTGGTGACCCTCTTCCGCAGATCCAATTCCATCTTTTATTGTCAATTGGTGGCATTACGTGGAAGTTCTGGCATTGGAGACCCTCTTCCTCAGATCCAATCCCATCTCATATTGTTGATTTGTAGCATTGCGTGGAAGTTCTGGTGTTGGAGACCCTCTTCCTCAAATCCAATCCCATCTGTTATTGTTAATTGGTGGCATAGCGTGGAAGTTCTGGCATTGGAGATCTTCTTCCTCAGATCCAATCCCATCTTCTATTGTCAATTGGTGTCATTTCATGGAAACTCTGGTGTTGGCGACCCTCTTCCTCAGATCCAATCCCATCTGTTATTGTTAATTGGTGGCATAGCATGGAAGCGCTGGCATTGGTGACCCTCTTCCTCAGATCCAATCCCATCTTTTATTGTTGATTGGTGGCATTGCATGGAAGATCTGGTGTTGGCGACCCTCTTCCTCAGATCCAATCCCATCTGTCATTGTTAATTGGTGGCATAGCGTGGAAGTTCTGGCATTGGAGATCTTTGTCCTCAGATCCAATCCCATCTTCTATTGTCAATTGGTGTCATTTCATGGAAACTCTGGTGTTGGCAACCCTCTTCCTCAGATCCAATCCCATCTGTTATTGTTAACTAGTGCCTTTAGCCTGTAGGAGAATCTCTATAGTCCAAAGAGGATTGTATTTGGCGCACACCAACGGTCACAATGTGCAGTGACTCATGGCATGCCACAATAGCTGCTTGACTTTAGTCCATAGATGGTTTCAGGTTGTGACTGTGCCACTGCCTACAATTACACAATGCTTCCGTGCCTGCAAATACATCGACGGTGTTTGCATTCAGCAAGTGAATGTTTGGCATTATCCCATAGGCAAATTTATGTCGTGCCATTGCCAGTGCCTACGATTAACACAGTGCCACTCCTCGTGCCTGTGAATACACTTTGGAGTCTCACAACGACAACTCTGTAGTGAATGGTGGCACTGTAATGCGTTTTTTTGTGCGAAATCAGACGTCAGTCACTCCTTAGTGCTTAGAATGTCCTTAGTGCAGACGATATTTTCGTGATTTTTGTGGAATTTAGGCATCGACCAAAGTCGAGACCCCAAAATGGCATCCTTCCAGTCCATGACGGTCAGTTTAAGCTATAGATCTCCAGGATCCGTCGCCCGAGTCGCGAGAAAATCGCCGGACAAACAAACAAACAGACTCTATGTCCCTTAGTTTATAGGACTAGAGCCTTTATCCCGTAGGAGAATGTCTATGGTCAATAGCACATGGGCAGTCCGCGAGCTGCCTGTAAGTGCTTCTTCCCCCCCTCTCCAGCGCGGGCGAGCTGGGGGTGGATTCTGGTTGACGTGTGGCCGGGGTCCTCGTCGAGTACGTCTTGCAACCCCTGCCGTTTCGTCGGGACCTTGGGTTTGGGAGTGGGCGGAGGGTGGCCAGCGGGAGACTTCCAGGGGAGAGACTCCCACCTATGACAAAGTCGAGTCGAGATTGGTGGCAGTGAAAGAGGAAACGCATGACTATGGTGTGAATCCCACTCATCGTCATCATCCGCAGCAGCGGAGATCGAGAGGCGCGCCTTGGAATTCGATCTGCCCTTCTGCGCCTTCTGAGACGGCGAGCGGCTATTTTTCAAGGGGCTTCTTTGCTTCTTAGCAGACCGAGGGGTGCGCCGCAGTTGTTCCTCCACCTTCTTGACAGTGTCAGCGCTGCTCGTGAAGTTGTTGTCCGTGGCCAGGGAGTGGAAGATGTCCACCTCAGTGTCTCTGAACACACATGTGAACTTCGTTCCCAGAAGTTTGCCCAAACTAAAAAAGGGCAGGAAAACGCAAGTGATTGACGTACAGGTTTTCCCCTCGTCGGTCGATGCCGATGATGTCGCGGAAGGGGACAGCGGCCGCCGTCGCATCGGGCGTGTCCAGCGTGGCAGTCATGATGATGAGATGACGGTAGCGGCCCTCAGTGAAAACCGCTTTGATGCGCGTCCCGTCCTCGATGGTGAGGAAGTCGTCAAGAACCTCCATGGTGGAGAGGTAGGAGAACAACTTGGCCTGGATGCCACGCAGGCGAACGGAATGGTGCTCGGACCCATCGGGAGGACTCAGCATTTGGTCGGCAGCGAAGAGCTTCCTCAGCTGCTCAGGCTGGGGGTCTCGATTGATTCAGATTTGCTCACGATGGAAGGCTTTCTAAAAATGGGAAGTTGGAACGGCTTCCACCCAAATTCGGAGAATGCGATTAGAGTGTGGTTAGCAGTTAAGTTCGCCCGAACCTTTCCGTATACAACTTTTGTCATCCCGCTCCCCAAAAAGGGCAGCTGCACCAGGGTCTTCCCAGGGACGATGGGGCAGGGGAAAACTCTCTTCACTTTCGCTGGGAAGACGGTTCCCGCGCCGGTCAGCTCCTTCAACTTCCCTCTGTAGATGTAGTTGACGGTGCCCAGTTGGGGGTTGCTGACGTAGACCTCTTGATCGCGGAACAGGGGCTCATCTCCTTGCTCACCGAAGAAAGAGCGGTGGAGATAGGAGAGGCTCTAAAAGAAGTAAAGGCGGAGGGTGCCATTGAAAAGCTGTAGTAATAATGTGTAGTGTCTGCACCTCCATGACAGACTCGAAGAGCTGGTCGGACTGCTCTTGGACGAACTCCTTCTCGCGGGCTTTGGCTTTCACTGATTTTCCAGCGTTGGCAACCTGTCAGATGGCCGAACGTCCAACTTGGGGGTTCTCGTCGCTCTCACCCGATGTGGGGGCCGGTTCGGCCAAACTGGCAGGTGGAACGGACTCGGCGGCGGTGACAGCCGGTTTGGCCGAACTCATCTCGCCATTCGCAGGGACGGCCTGTTCTCCCGAAGTGGACAGCGGCGTCTTGTTGGACTCTGCGTCGGTAGTCGGCGTGGCTTCCTTTGGTGGAGACTGCTGTGCGTCATCTTCGCCGTTCATTGCGGCTCCGTCACCAAGCTGAATGCAAGTTCCGTAATGGTTTGCTTCACCAAATCACCACAACCAATCGTGACATTCATCAAACCTCCATGCCGACTGGCTGAGACTGCTGGAGGCCGGATTCTTGGGCGGGTAGGCTGGATTCTTGGGTGGGTAGGCCGGAATCTTGGGCAGGGAGGCCGGAATCTTGGGCAGCGCCCGAGGTGGCACCTGTTTCGTTGCTTGCCGCACCGCCTTCCATTGCAGTAGGCACCGAATTCTGGTCGGAGAAACTGGAGTAGGACCTCAACAAGGTCAATCCACCACTGAGGGAGTGTTCCTCTTGCTCAGGTTCTGGGGAAGGAATCGGCTGCGCATACTGGCTGCCGTCAAATAGCAAACTGGGAGGCACTTGGGGACTGTCGTCTAATTGGGACTGACTTTTGTGTCGCCTAATGAGGTCGGGATCCTCACCATTGAACATCGCATAAGCAGCACTATTTTGGGCACTCACAACGGACGCACGACAAAAGAGAAAACAGAACTGCTCGAATGAATGGGAGTGAAAGGGTGATGATGCACGCTAGACGCGCGGAGGGACGCTAACCACATTAGAAGCCATGCCACGAGCTCAATGCAGTAGCATTCAGTCTTGCCTAAGAATAGCCCAAAGGGAAAGTATTTTTAACAATGAGACTGTAGAAAGCAAGTTCTAAAGTGCACCCAAACTACAGCTGCATTTCACCCGAACTCCAAGCCACAATGTAGATCATGACGAAAATGCACGGCACATGTATCACTGCTTCCCTTCTACACGTATAGAACACAGAAAATGCAGAACAACATTTCTACCAAGCGATATCACAATTTCCATTCTGCGCAAGACAAAGTCCACTCACATAGAAAATCCCCTCAGATAGAATCCACTCGGATAGCAAAATGCGCTCAGATATCTGAGGGGACTTTTGTCCTCAGATGGGTATGCATGGGATAGGACTGCAAGTTCAGCGACCGCAGGATGGCTGCCTTTGCGCTGACCGGCGTTACAAGCGTTACCGTAGCTCCTTCATAGAAATCAGGCAATACGTCCGTCCCAGACCATAAGTATTTGATTTCACCACGCATTAACGTGTGTTGCAGCCCACCGATGTGCCATAGGCTGAGCAACGCCGAGTGCACAAGCAAAAGCTACGCCATCGTTGGTATGTACTAGAATAGGCGGCCTAGTAGCCCTTGTCCGTCTCAAGTCAAAGCGAAATGGACGAAAACGGGGTCTACACTTGCCAGTTTTGTGGCAAACGCTTCGACAAAAGTGGCTCTCTTAGGTAGCACAGATTGCGAAAGCATGAGCAAGAGCAGGAGGATATCGAGATCCGAAATGGCGGGTCGACTGAAGAAGGAAACGCTGTGTGCCAAATCTCGCTGAAGGGTTGCACCTTTCGGGCCATACAAATTGAGCCGCTGCAGTCTCATCTAAGCTTGAGTCACCACAAGAGAACGGTAGGAAATTCTGAACGCTGGACGTGACAGAAGTCGCCCGCTTTTAGCCCTAGCAAGAACTACAAGAACTACTTCAGAGCCTTCCTACCAACAAACACTCTCAAAAATGCTAGCTGCGTCTACGTCGTCGTAGCGAATGGGGAGCTGAGCACAGCAGTTGTGCTGCTCGACAAGATTTGAAAGAAAGACTGCATCAGTCGGTCGGTCAAACAGCAGGAGGATTTGGCAACCCTCACAGATGTCCAATTGAACGGCTCAAAAATAATCCCCTTGCTTGTTCTGAACGAAGCCGAATACTATGTCTTCTTCTCGTCAGATTGCGTCAACGCTTTGCAAACCGCCGTCTCTTCCGCACGCGACTACTACAGGGCGGCCCACGGAAAAGTGACCAACTTTGTTGGCTTATATCTCTTGCGTGGTTTGGTCGATGTGGCTCAAATTTGCAACGAATGTAGTACATAAACTAACTTAAAGATGCGCAAATTTTCAACTTTGCAAGTAGTGTAATAATGTGACAAGATTAACGAGACGCTTCCCCAGACAATCGACGCTGAATTTAACGCGATTTTTCAAAATTTTTTGATTTTCCGGAACTTCGAATATGTCACAAAGTAAGTCATCCCGAGTATCCTAGTTTTTGTCTCATGGCGCTACGACCTTTCTAGCCTTAGTTACAAGGCGCCAAAGTTGGTCCATCGCTCCACAAATGCCGCGGTGTCTTCAACGAAAACGACTGTATCTTTTGTCAAACTCAATCCAGCCAGCTGAAATTTTGATATACCATAGAAAATAAACTGTTCAACAATTGCTGCGAGCTTAGGAGAAATCCTGATTCATTAGCGCATCACACTGAGCGGCGGCCACCTAAAAAGTGGCTGATTGTTGTGTTGCTCGTTCAATCTCAGTCGCTGGGGAAGCAAAACTGCTGTAACTAGGCACATCTTTAAGTTAGTTTATGTAGTACATTCGTTGAAAATTTGAGCCAAATCGGCCAGCGCATACAAGAGATATAAGACAACAAAGTCGGTCAGTTTTCGCTGGGCCACCCTGTAGCGGAGGCAAAGTGTCAAAACATGGTAGCCTGTGATACTTGCGATGTGCGGTTCCACTACGACTGCGGCGACACTCGGCCTATGGTGCATCGGCGGGCTGCAACACACGTTAATGCGTGGTGAAATCAAATACTTATAGTCTGGGACGGACGTATTGCCTGATTTCAATGAAGGGGCTACGGTAGTTCTTGTAACGCCGGTCTGCGCAAAGGCAGCCGTCCGTAGGTAGCCTAGGCTAGTAGGAGCGAATTAGCGGGCGATTGATTCACCGCGTACTGGCGGACGAATTTGCTGGATCGCTTTCGAATTCGAAGGATGTGAAAAGCGCTTGAATCTTGAATTCGCAGCGTTAGCGTTCTGATTCGATAATATGACGACGATTCCGGTTGATTCCACCCTCTTTTGGAGGAGTATCAGCTGGACAGTGGTTCTGAGACGCTACTCCTGCCTTCTGCTAGCACTAGTACTACTCGGTAACGTCAATGGCGCTGCGGTGAAACGACCAGGTCAAGAGGGCCTGAATCAAGTTACAATTGCAATGCCCGGAAGACAACCCGCCAGCGTAAGTCGCGTTTTTGGCGCCTTCTTTCTTTTGTTGTTGCTTGACAGGGGCGATGGGGAAGTTCGAAGAACCGTTTTGCATTGGACGTACGGCAGTATCTTTCAGGACGAGGAATACCTGGCGACTGCGAAGCGGGCGCCGCCTGGCTACATTGGTTAGCTTTCAATAGATCCGGCTTCGGTTTATCGTTCGCTCCCGTTGTGTTTTCGGTTGTTGACGAATTCAATTGCTCAGTTGCCTTCCATCCAACGGCCCACGCCGACCGCGTTCACCACATGCTTCTGTTCGGCTGCAAGGAGCCCTACAGTCGTGACAAACTATGGTGTGTTCCTTGGGAACAGTGGAACACACACTGCAAGTTGTGTGTTCTTCGAATCGCTCTAAATTGGGCAGGCTCGGCTTCGGCGTCTGCGGCAAGGGGGAGCAGCAGAAGATCTTGTACGCGTGGGCGCGCAACGCCCCCGACCTGGCGCTGCCGGCCGGAGTGGGCTTCTCCGTCGGCCACGACGAGGACGAGATCCGGTACTTCGTGCTACAGATGCACTACGCCAAGAAGTTGACAGGCGAGCGAATAACTGACTGGTTGGAAGTCGGTCATGAAGAGTGAATGAATGAAGGCTTGTCTTCAGGTGACGTGTACGACTACAGCGGCGTGACAATGGACATGGAGACGGAGCAGCCTAGGAATCTCGCCCACGTCTACCTCTTCGGCTCGGGACAGTCCATCCCGCCACACAGACCTGGTAGACAGCGCTACGTTGTCTGGACGCTCCCATAGCCACTGACATGTCATGTGCTTCCTGCTCTGTAGAGTTCCTGACGCCGGTGTCCTGCGACTACCCGGGCGAGACTCCCATCAGCGCCTTCGCCTTCCGCACTCACACGCACGGCCTGGGAAGGGTCGTCTCCGCCTACATCTACAGAGACGGCAACTACATACAGATCGGCAAGCGCAGTCCACAGTGGCCACAGGTTGGTGCGAAGGATTGGAATGTATAGGTACATCGTGAAGCTGTGAACTAACTCTCCACCGTCGGCAAAAGACCGTTTTCATGTCGTAGGTGTTGGTATCTTGAAAGTTATATATGTATTCCCTTTGACTCATGCGCTTACGGGATCACTCCAGTCTTCAGCTCTTCCAAAAGATCGCCAATCCAGTGGAAATCCAGAAGGGCGACATTCTCATCGGCGTGTGCCGCTACGACTCTACCAGCGAGAATACCACCACGCACATGGGGTGCGTCGTCTGTCCTCAAGCTGCTCATTCTATTTTTGCATCGTATGTTTTGGTACTTGCAGCGCGCACGGGGCGAACGAGATGTGCAACTTCTACATGATGTACTACCACGAGGCGTCCACTTCTGACCCCTACGCAGACGGGAACGTCTGCTGGTCGAACCTTCACAGGCGCGAGGTCTCTGACTTGCCGGCGGAGGCTACCAGTCTTCTACCGCCGAATCCGGACTTGGAGGAGCACGCACACCAAAGCGTCAACGGATTCGGTAAGCATACTATGATTGTAAACAGCTTCACTCGTACGCAGCCTCTCTCATTGGACTGTTTGATGGTGGCTGGTTGTCTCGTTGGTCGGACGGAAGCGAGGGTGGTGAAGGAAGGTGGTGGGCCAAAGCCATTGTCTGCCCATACTCAGCGGCGAAGAAGCGGGCGAAGCGCCAGTACTGGGCCGGAGATTACGACGGTAGCGTGTCGTCGACGCGCCGTCGGCGGCCGCCCTTGCGCGAGCCCGTGTCCTACGTGCGCGAGCGACCCAGGGTAGCCCAAGTGGCTTCCACAGCGGCGCCCACTCCGCCGCCGTCGGCGAAGTTCTGCCAGGCTTGTAAGCGGCGCTGTCGTGAACTCGTGGCCTTGGATGTTGGCTGTCGTCGTCCTTGTTCCGCGCCTGGTTTCTTTGTCGCGCTCCGCGGCAGTCCAAGTGGCAGTGGCCGGCGGAGCGCCTTCAGTTGCATCGTCACTCTGTGAAGTGTTATGCAGTGTGCCTGTTCGCGTTGTGGAAACACATCTCGAGAATGCTGTTGGTAATAGCTTTGTCCTCTTTCCAGGCGTCGTGGAGAAAGGCAGCTGGACGGAACTTGGCGGCACGAAGATCGGCCAGATCGGCGGCATGGCCTTCGACAAAAGGGGAAGACTCCACCTCGTCCACCGGGGAACCAGGACTTGGGATTACGAGTGGGGGCGCCCTGTCTGACTGCCTTTCATCGCTATTGCCACGGTTCTCTGTCTTTTCGTTCAGCTCCTTCGACATGAGCCACCGCTTCAAGGGAAAGGAGCCCATAAAGGAAGACACCGTCCTCGTTCTCGACGTGTCCTCTGGCGACGAGCCTAGAGTGCTCTCTGCTTGGGGTAGCGGCAGGTGGGAGACGCCGTTTTGAGGGAAACTTCTGCGCCGACGGCGTCTAATTTTCTCTTTGTTGCCCTATCGCAGCTTCTACATGCCCCACGGCGTCTTCGTGGACGGCGAGGACAACGTCTTCATCACCGACGTCGCCCTCCATCAAGTCAAGAAGTTCTCGCCCGACAGAGGTTATCATCTGTCGGCTGCTGCATTGGCTGCACACAGATAGACGCGTCTTCTTCTTCCTCCAGAGACCATGCGAGTGTCCCTGGAGCTGGGCGAAGCGTTCAAGCCCGGCCGAGACGACTTCCCCCACTTCTGTCAGCCGGCCGCAGTCGCCGTCTCCGCTCGCGACGGCTCGATCTTCGTGGCCGACGGCTACTGCAACAGCCGACTCGTGCAGTTCTCCGGCGCCGGCAAGCTTCTCAACCAGTGGGACAGCAGCTCCTCCGGTACCTACATACCTCCATATTGACATTGTGACAGATCGTGTTGTCACTACAATGCAGCCGATATTTGCGCCCGTTTCGACATGCAGACCCGATTAATCGCTGCTATCAGCTACTATCGGCCATGTCTTTCTGAGTCGTGGCGTACAAGTGCTTACATACTTACAGACTCGCAAGCGCTGCAGTCCTTCTTCTCATTCAATCTGCCGCACGATCTGCATCTGGACGAGGGCGGGAGAAGCGTCCACCTGACCGATCGCGAGAACGGCCGCGTCCTCGCCTTCGACGTCGACGGCGGCACGCAGCGCTCCGAGATGCGCCTTCCCGAGGGATTCGACAACGTCTACTCGGCCGACTTCGTCGGTGGGCGACTGTGTAGCTACGGTACATTGCATGCTGTTTTGCAAGAGGATGATTGATATCGTTGGCTCTTTTAGATGGAAAAGGCTTCCTGCTGCCCGGTCGGTTCACGCCCGGTGGGAGCGACAAACTAAAGGTGTTCGTCTACAGCGTCAAAACCAACCTGCCTCTCTACTCCTACGCTCCGAAGAGTCAGGTGAGCGGCGAGCTAACTCATCAGAAGTGTTTTGAGCCGGCCACTTGCCAACGTTTTGGATCCAAGTCTGCCGAACGTCTTGTCCTCTCATGGCGACTAACAAATCCCCTTCAGTGCCTACAGTACACCTATGTACATTCCTTATTGTAGGCGTTCGATTCTCCCCACGTGATCCGCGTGTCGAGGCCCAAGGGTCGCTACATGTTCGTGGGCGAGGTGCCCAGGACAGGCGGCCGCCTGTGGAAGTTCGAGGTTCAGAAGGAGTGGCAGCAACTCGTCTCCGCTGACGGGGACGCCGGTCGGCCGCTGCAACCTTCCGCCGTCGCGCCCACTTCTCAAAGTTGGTCGATGGATGTCGCATCTATAGAATACGAATCCATGTCCGAATATAGCTACCTAGGTACATAGGTATGTAGTTATGCACTACGGATTGTGCGCACTACACGTTTAAAATCTCGTGTCACAGATGAGCACCACCCGATGCACGGCGGTGTGCCGGTGGCCGCTTCCAAGCAGAACAACAAGCCATCTGACGTCTCAGACGGCGGTGTGATCAACAAGAAGAAGGTGGGGGAAGGGCGCTCGCTCTTCCGCTCCCTCGCCATCGTCGTCCTGGCCGTCGTCTTCCCCATTCTCCTGACTGCAATGGCCGTCACCTGCATTCGCCAGAGGAGACGAGGTCTCAGCTTCTGCTATTTGCTATCAAACAATAATGGCTTCAAGGGGGGGGGGTGGGTGCTAATCCACCCGGCAAGCCGACTCGGCCTTATGTAAATGAGCCCAAGAGGTGGCCCTCGACGGGCGAAACTATAATTGGTATAATTATAATAAAGAATTCTGCCCTCTGAGTATAGTCGAGAGAAGGCAAAGAAGGAAGAAGTGGGTGGCGGCGCGCGTCCTGTCGCCGCGGACTGTCACAGCCGACGGAGGGCGATCGACGGATTCGTGCAGGCGAGGAAGGAACTCAAGCCGCTCAGAGAGATGTCTCCGAGGAGAAGAAGACGAGAGAGGCGGCGCGCCGACGACGACCCTTCACACGAAGGCGAAGACGAGAGGGCCAAGAGGAAAAGGAGGGCAGAAAAAGAGGAGGAGGAGGAGAAGGGCCAGCAGCTGGTCAGGAGGCGCTTCGTGGGCGTCGAGCGAGCCGAGACCGTGGGCGCCGAGCTGCGCCGGCCGGGCGACTTCCTCTTCTACTATCCGGTGCCGACGATGAAGCGCTGCTGCGGCCTCATGCCCACCCACCTGCGACTAAGCATCGTCTACCTGCCGAAGAGCGGCCGCTTCTCGCCGGCCGGCGGCTTCGGGCGCGCCCAAGTGCGACTGACTTCGGGAGAGGAGGGCGACGACGGGGGAAGGGAGAGGCTGCCGAAGCACAACTTCTTCGTCGTGCCCGAAGGAGCGGCGTCCATCTACCGACCGGACGGCAAGGCCTACCGACGCTACTTCTTCGAGAGCGTCGACGCCCTGGCCGACTTCTGCCACAAGTACGGCGTCGAGGTCGCCGTCAGATTCAAGTAGCCCCACGACGACGGTGATATATGGTGATTCCACGATGACGGAAGCGATTGAGTCGTCCGAACATGCCGCCTCCCGTTGCGCCACCTTGCCGTTCGTCTTCCACGGCGATATGACGAACTGAGAAGCTGACGATTGTGCCGCTGCGACACAGACAAAACACATCGTGCAAAAGAAATCGTTCAGCACGGCTAATGCTGTCGACTTTACGTAATGCCGCTCGTTTGCCCTGTAAGCGAACAGGTCTGCTCTTCGCATGAGCTGTGTTCCATTGCATCCTTCAAAGCAAGCGCTGAATTTGCGACTAGAACCGAGAGTATGCGCTTTG
Source organism: Linhomoeus sp. GSCO2_2 (assembly GCA_030248115.1). NCBI lineage: Eukaryota > Metazoa > Nematoda > Chromadorea > Monhysterida > Linhomoeidae > Linhomoeus > Linhomoeus sp. GSCO2_2. Next base: position 15,468 of record JASAMZ010003157.1, read on the forward strand.
TTTGTACAGAGCGCCACTTTGTCGAGGGGTCGTCCACCTCTCCTTCGCAGACGAGTGCGCGAGCAGCTTTTTTCGTAGAGGGCCGGTACCTAACGTAGAGAAGGAGAGGAGTAGGGCGTTGCGAGAAGATGAGTCCGTCTAGGTATTCGCCGCTTCGTCTATGGGCGGGGGCGGTGTAATGTCGGCGCGTGCCAAATCAAGACGAAGAGTTGTGCTTCTTTTCAGCACGCGGTTACGGTCGGCAGAACCTAATGCTGTCCGCTCGCAAGGACGACCGGCCTCTTCTCAAGGGAGGGAAGAACGTAAGCGGGATGGGCGTGGAACCACCGTTTCATTACTCGTACATGAGCGACCTCGTCATATCCTTTAGGGCTTCAAGCGTCTGGCGACCGAAGACATGGACCACATAGACGACAGCAGCGACGACAGCGAGGCCGACGACACGCTCTACAGCAGCAGCGCCGCGGCCCAGCGCGACAGGGGCAACTTCTAACGCTCTGTGTGTGACGCCTGCCAACTTCCAACGTTGGATGTGCGCCGCGTATGTACGTTTATGTTCATGCGCGCAACAGATACAGGTGTACGGTATGATACTGGGGTATTATCAGGTACCCATGTATCTATGTGCAAGTGCAATTGAGCAGCTGTTCTGAATGGAATCAAATCTGTCATCTTGGTTGTATGTAGATTGGTGTAGTATTCGCTCCTGTGCTACAGTAGCTACGCTTACTGTGCGCTTCTGTGCCCCATCGCATAATAATGTACCTATATGATTATCCATGTTCATTCAGTACTTGCATAATTATGGGTTTTTCGTCTGCCTCTGTGGCCAAGCGTTGTGTCGGTTCTTCTCTGGCGCTTTGCGACTTTGACAATTCGAATTTCGCCCTTTGGATTCCGCACACTGTCAGCTGCTGTGCATTTCCTTGCTTGAGCTCTGTCCAGTTTGTTGGCTTCTCCTGTGATATCGCATCACTTCTCTCTCAACGTTGGATCGCACGAAATAAAAGACGACCTTCGGCGCGCACTTGCTGGTTGTACGGTAAGATTAGAGAAAGGGCCACTCAGTCGACCGTCATTAGCGTCTGTCAGTGACGGTATTATGCCATCGCAATCAGCTTGATGATGACCTGAATGGGCGTCAAGAGTCAAATGAAGTGAATCCAATCGCGCCTAAACGAAGAAGGCAGAATCAAGTTTACTTGCGGCAGTAGTCGCTCCTGGTAGTTTCGGTTCAACTCGAATTGCAATCAATCGTTGGGGAAGGCGCGGTCACCAAATCCAATAAATGCCCTTGCCTTAGTTAGGCCAAATGGGCCGGCGGCGCCTTGTTCCTTCCGCGGGGTCCCCCGGGGCTATTGCGCATCTCAAAGGCGTCTTCTACGGCCAACAGAGGGGAAAACAAAAGCGCAGGATGTTGAAGACGGCGAGTTTTCTAAGCGGCCCTCTGGCAGACTCCGAAGACCTGTCGTCGTCCCCGCGACGTCGGCCCACGAAGGAGTCGTCGCGCAGCCGCAGCGAGGGCACCACGCGTCCGCTACTGGAAGAGGAGGAAGTGGAGAAGCTCGACCGCCAACGGCCATCGGCAGACGTCAGCGCCAACGTCGGCGACGCAAAGGAAGGGTCCCATGAGGGTGACAAAGCAGCTGCGCGCGGAACGGTATGAGCCACGTGGTGACTCAGCTAAACAAGTTTACCAATAGCAATATCGTGTAAACTCCCAGAAGTGGGGTCTGGTGCTGGTCCACGTGTCGCTGCTGCTCGTCAGCGCAATCTACATCCTGTTGGGCGCCGCCGTATTCATGCTGATCGAGCGACCGCACGTCTACCAGCAGAAGTCCCTGGATTGGGCAACACTGCAGGACCAGCAGTCACAGCTGGCCAAGAAGCTATGGCAACTGAAGAAGCAAGGTAAACAGAAATTCATTGAGTTGGGCCAACTCGAGCTCGACGACTACTTCGCAACTGCGCTGGACGTCCACGAGAAGCGCGCCCTGAAGACAGCCGACCTGAAGACTATGCAACAGGACGAGGCAAGAACTTGTAGGAGCTTGTCTCAAGTAGCTTCGAAAATATGTATGTACATACAAGGTATTATGGTTGCAGACATTCGCGACAGAGTGGACGTTCCATTCGGCGGTTCTCTTTGTCACTGCTACGTTGACGACCATCGGTGGGTTGACAACCGTCGAGGTTCCACTGGCACTGGGAAGCAAGTTGCGCGAAGATAGTAGCTCAGTGTCGCTTCAGGCTACGGTAACGTTGTGCCACTGAGCTTCGAGGCCAAGTTGTTCTGCATCTGCTACGCGGTCGTTGGCATTCCCCTGCTGCTGGCTTGCACCGCCGATCTGGCCAAATTCCTGTCCCAGTTGTTGACGGCACTCTACATTCGCTATTTGGAGAAGAAAGAACGGCTCATCCATTGGGTCAAGGAGAAAGCCACGCGCAAGCCTCCTCCTGTCCAATCTTTACCTTCCGAAGAGGTGCACAGCTAGGTCATGGCGTACGTATACACTTCTAGCACGCCAATCTGCTGCGGTTTCTGTCATCCAGGAGGAAGAGAGTGCTTCCCCGGAAAGTAGCATGGTCGACTTCGTCTGGCAAAACCTAGAACGAGCTCATGAGGTGGAATTTTTAACTCTGTTTCTTTTTTAGTCAGCAGTACAAATCAGCTTTGCACCTCTACATACATGTACATACATACAGGTTCGACTCACGCCAATGTTGATCTTCTTGCTGATCTTGTGCTACTGCGCCGCAGGCGGCGGCTTGCTGTCCCTGGTGGAGAAAAACAACTCTTTCGCCGACCAGTTCTACTTCAGCTTCATCAGCTGCATGAAGATCGGCTTTGGAGACCTCTACCCGGAGACGCACCTGGGCGTCTGGATCGCGCTTGTCTACTGGTATTATTATATAGGTACTCTTTCCCAGTGATACCTACGCACTGTCTGACGTCAGCAGTTCGTCATTGTAGTCTTCTGGGCCTGACCATCGCCACCATGTGCGTGGACGCCGTTGGCAGTCACTACCTGGAGCGTCTGCACCAGTTCGGCAGGCGCATGCAGATGGCCGACTACTTGGCGCTGATCAAGAAGGCGAAGCTGCGCCGCAAGAAGCAGGAGCGCATGGAGAAGCACTGCCGCACTCTGCTGCTGCTGACGCAGGCTGACCTACAGGGCTGCATACTCAAGAGCCCGAAAGAAGAGAAGGTCGACCCTTTCACCGCGGTCAAGGGCGCGAAGAACTGGAGTGGTGCGGGTAACATGGACGACGATCGACGTGTCTGACACGAGACATATCCTCGCTTTTCGAAACAGCTTTAGAGGCGCCGTTTAGACGACGACTCGCCTCAGCCTCCCTACGATCTTCGCGTGGTGGACATCACACCCTATACAATCAAACTTCAGTGGACACCTCCGCCGTCGCCTCAGAAGAACGTCAAGTACCACTTGAAGTACCGCATGAAGTGAGTCGACCGCTATGGTGGACAACTCTATTTTCCCAGTTGTCCAACTGTAGCTAAACGCATTGGTCAGGCACGGTCGAAGTCAGGCAGTGATTGACATGGGGGAAGTGGAGGGAGGCGAGTACGAAATCCACCACCTCAAGAGCTTCTCCATCTACGAGATCAGCCTTAGTGCGACCAGTCCTCGAGGGCGCAGCGATTCCATCAAACTCATCCAGATTACAGGTTAGCCGACCCAGACACCATCCTATATGTACGAGGGAACCACTGCTACTCATTTTTATAGAGCCAGAATCGTCGCCACAAAATCTACGCGTCAGTCTCGTGACACCGACGTCGGCTTTGCTCTGCTGGGCGCCACCCTTCAGGAAGCTAGAAGACGTCAAAGTAGCGTGTGTTTGCAATTGGTGACATAGCGGACGACGTTTTACCATGTCGGCTCCTCTTCAGGGCTACACCGTCTACTACTCCCGTAACGTGAACGCGCCCTTCGAGCGCTGGAACAAGGCGCTGGCCCGCCTGCGCGACAACAGCCTTCTGCTGGAGCAGCTGCAGCCGGGCAGTCGCTACGCCTTCTGCATCAGCTCCGTCTACACCTACGGCCATAGTCCACTGTCCAAGACCATCTCGCTGACCACAGGCTTCCCCGACGACGGCCGAGGCGACGGCAGCGACGACGAGCTGCAGCGACGAAGACAGACCCTCGACAACACCGACGGCGCTCGGCCCGCCCCTCTGATTGGGCCCGAGAGAAAACGGCGCCCCACCATCAACTAACTCAGAAACACTGCTGATTTGTGGCAGCCATGGAATCTCATTAGATCTCATTAGATTGGCCCCATGGTCGCTTTGTTGCCCTCGTCACCACAATGTCGTTTTGAGAATAGGCAGTAGATTCCTGGAAACGTGATGTAGCCTGTGACAACAATCCAATAAGCGTTAGGATTGCGTATGTGCTAACTCCCAATGTCGCAACACGATACCCTACCGTAACCGATGGTAGGCACCTTTGCAACATTGGCATCACAGATCAAAGGGCGTATCAAGAGGGTAAAGCGCGCCGGCAATGTCCCACCTCGGTTAGCGAATCACATGAGGGGCCTTCTGGTCGGCTGGCTCTTTCGAATCACTCCCTGTGTGGCGTTGATCACTTCCTCGATGAAGCTGCAAGGGCAGAAGAAGCGGCCGAATGCCATTACTATTGCTACAGAATCTGCGCAGCACCCACCTTCTGCCGTTGTGTACGGTGGTGCCACCCAGGACGACGCGCACCGCCTGCTGCTGGTAGAGGCGGTTGAACTGGTGGACAGCGGCCGCTTCCTCGTAGGTGACGCCGCCCACGGTGAAGACGATCACGTCCTGCACCTTCGTCTGCTGCGCCTGCTGCACCGACTGCTGCGCGCCCTGACTCTGACCCACGAAAGGGTAGGCGGCCTCCTTGAGCCTGCCCTTGACCAGCTGGTCCAGAAGCTCCAACAGCAGAGGCTTGTGCTGCGTGTAGATGTTCTCCACGCCCTGCAAACGACCCTTTCTCCTTCCTTCCAGCTGCTCACGACTTCTGCTCCAGCCAGCGCGCCCACTAGCCCACCTTGAGTCCCTTCATGAACTTCTTGGTCATGTCCGACAGGTTGGAGAAGAGGTCGCTGTCGCGCACCTTGCTTCCGCCGAACTCCAGTACGTCGTACACAGCCTGCGGGCGCACAAAGGAGGAAGAGAACTTGCGCATCAGCAAGATATTCGCGACGGAAGCGCATCGTCCTGTCGCCAACTCACTTTGCCGTATTTGTCGGGCACGCCCCTCTTGCGCAGTTGCTGCACCAGGCCGGCGATGTCGTTGTTGGGGTGCGTCTCGTAGCGCAGTGCGTAGAGCATCACCAGCCGTGTCGCGTCCAGATCCGACGTCTTCTCATGACCCAGCAGCCGGCGAATGCCCTGCAGACTGTGCGCATTGTGTTGTGAGCATGTCGAATGGCGCCGCAAGTGAGTTTCGCTTGTCGTCGCCTCACCTGTAGTGAGTTGTTGTGCTCGTCGTGGCAGGCGAGCTGCTGCTCCAGCTCCGAGATCTCCATCAGGTTGTAGAGGCTGACCAGTCGACTCAGCTCCCCCACCACCGTCACGTGCTTCGCCACCGTGCCTGAAGGCGTCACCACAAGTGGCCAATGGAGTACATCGTCATACCGTAGTACCTCCCACGCACCGGTCATCTTGCGGAACTGTGGGTACTGCTCGACGAAGGCCTTCATGTCGGTGATGGACTCGAGCTTCTGGTGGGTCTTGGAGCGCTTCTGGAACTCCTCCATCAGCTCCTTGATCGACTGGCCGATCTCGCCGAAGTTACGGTAGAGATTCTGTACGATGCGAGCAGTTTTGCTCTGCCACTGCACGTCTACCACAATGTAATCGAAGCTAGCAGCCGACCTTGGCGTAGAACTCGTCCTGAATCTCGGACAGCACCACCTCGCGCATGTCCTTGGGAATGTTCGGAACGGAGTCCAGATTGACCCGGTTGTTCTGGATGCCCAGCAACTCGTGCACCATTGCCTGGTAGGTCCACTGGAGAAGGGACACGGATGACTGCGCTTATCGTTTCTATACAGATCTTGCAGAGATGAAAAATGTAGGCTACCTGGTTGAGAAGGGGCGTGACGGCGTCGTCCCTTCTGTCGAGTATCAGTAGGACGGGCGGAGGGGCGTGTGGGGGCGCTACAGAAGCGCGGAAGTCGAACAGTTGGCTCTCCTTGATCATGAAGTTGTGGACGGCCTCCGCCAGACGACTGGCTGGCTCCGAGCTGTGCCGATACCTTATCTCATTGCGTTTCGGACAAATTTTAGCTCCGGCAAAAATTTTCCGGCGAATTTCCGGATGGAGAGGGCTCTTCATAAATACCTGTATGAATAATTTTGAACTGCATTCGAATTATTACATTTGATGCCACCCTTACTTATGCTTTCTCTTGGATAATTTGTGTTGGTAACCAAATCACTTTGCTATGTGGATCGACTTCGATGGCAGCCAGCCGATTGTGTAAACGTCTGAAGAAATTATTTGTGTTGATTGCTAAATGTAATGGTCGCGGCTTACCTGCTTCATCAGTTCCACTCATTGTACATCAAGCATCTTGATATTTATGGTGCCCTGTTTTAAACCAGGTATGATGATGCTTTCGATGCTGGCATGGTGGATCGATATGTTCATCATTACACTTTCAATAAACAGCTAGGGGCACATAGCTGTTCACATTCCAATGAACTTTGAAGCAGTTGTGAGGCACCATTCATAAAACCATTTCCATGCAGTTGCACAATGCCTCATGATAGAACTTGAACAGTTGCAACAAGTGTGCTGAAGCATCACAAACCACACATATCCAGTCTAACTTATGAAATGCTTTTACATTTTGTGTCAATACAACATTATGACACTTCTCAATGATGAACAGCTAGGACACACTGTGGCTCACATTTTGATGAACTTTGAAATAGTTGAGATACACCACTCACATTAATTACTTCCATGTAGTTGTACAATACATCACAATACAACATGCACGTGTGGAACAAGTTTGCTTAAGCAGCACAGTAAGAAGTAATTGTGCTATGAATACAATCCACAACAATACTAAGTGTATGATTGCTGTGCTCCTATGTAACTGCATTCACCATCATGGATGCATGGACACATTCCAGAAATAGCCAAAAAGCTGCCAAGAAGATAATGAAGAGGGGAGATAGGGAGAGGGTGTATTCAAATGACGGTATGTTGTTTCTGAATCAGCATATATGTGTATTATGGATATGCATCATATGTAATAATTCATCCTACACGTCCTTCGATGCTGCGCCTGGCTGGACAACACCTTGTTGGCCATTCTGTCCACTCTGACAAGTCTCACTCCTGAGTGCTCTCCATGGCTGCAAAGAGGCAGAAACTTAGAGAGATCTGGCTGCATTCGGCTTGTGTTGGCCGAGCCAAACTTTGTGGGGACTTTCACCAAATCAATGTCTGGGGTTGACTTGGCGTGAGTTTTCACATATTGCACAAACAAGCAGAGTAGCTGTTTAGCTGTTAGTAACATGCCCTTATATTCAGTAATCCTACATATAGGCACAGCGATAATGCACTAACATGTCATTGTTTGTTTGTGTTGCTTGCGTAATTTGCATCATTTGTACATATGTTGGTGATGCTCAAGCATGAATAGTATTTGACTCATTCTGAGATCAGCAGATCGTATCAAGAAAGCAATGCCACAGAATGAAGAGATGATTTACGAGTGGTGTTGTTCTCCATGCAGTGGTGTAGCTCTTTCCAACTGTGTGGCAGTGCTGAAAAAATACTTCCGAACCTCAAGGCGAAGAAGAAAATCGCATTAGAAATAATTGAACTAATGCAGAATATGGAGGCTTCCCCTGCCACCACTGTCACCAATAATACTAATAGTGCGTCACTACCAGATAGCTCTCCAGGGATAGATTAGTAGCACTTGAACTGGAAGAAATACCCCTACAAGAGGTGCTGGCTAAGCTGACGGAAGTGTGCCATGTGCCGTAGCAAAGTGGATTCCTACTGTTATCATTGTGGTTTGTTCCTTAGCTCAACTACGACAAAGTATTGTTCAGAGCTGTTCCAACAAAGTCAAGAGCACCAAGTGGAATATTCTGCCAGAGTTGGCTTGTTGTTGTCATTGTTGCTGTGGTGGACATTTGGGTGCTGCATTCTGTCTTGGTGTTCTTTGGTACCTTCAGTGCAGTGCATTGCAACAATCAGACACTGTTTTATTTATGACACATAGTATTCCAGTGCAGGCAATGATCAGAGATGAGTATCACAATGAAAAGGTGTTCAACAAGTAGCATTGTGCCAATGAAGTCGACAACGAAAACATCGATCACACTGATGTTGCACCAAAAGGACGGAAATTTACAAATTTTCGCACCGAACGTATGGCAAAATGATGAGGGGACAAATTTGGACCGTCCGAAACGCAATGAGTTATGAGAGGCCGCCTATTCAGCGACAACAGGGCAGCGCACACTCCCTGGAAAATGGTGAGCGCTATTATTACCTTTCGCTGCCACTTTATTCCGCAATTTGTCTAGTCTAGGCGCTCACCTGGCGGGCCCTTCGCATGGCGGCGGCGCCAAAGCCCAACGACTGATAGGAGTTGCTGAGGTTGAGATTGAAGAGGTGCGAGGAGAGGGCGACGAAGTCGGCGTAGAACTCCTGCACTTCCCTCACCGTCTCCTGCTCGTCCGCCTCCGCCAACAGCTTCACGTCCGTCTTGCTGATCACGTTCGTCAGGTCTGCAAACAAACAGACAACAAGGTCAACGATTGGTCAAAGAAACATTGCGCAAAGTTTGAGTTGAGGGAACCGTTCCATTCTGTGGACATGTCTTTCTAATAGGTGTCATACAGTGTATGTGTGCAGAAGCAGACGCGTGAAGTGCGAACGGCTAGAGACAATCGGCGCGAATATCCACTGCGAACCGGAAGAGACGCTACTGGTTAATAATTTCACAGCGGATAGTTGTGCTAACACTTCTCGGCGCCTCAGTGCGCGCAGCGCTCAGCTTCCTCCCAGGAACGTGTCGCGCACGCCAGCTATCTCCTCAGACACGTCAGGCACCACCTACTCCACTGGACAACACACACAAGAGGGACGATATTCGAGACTCACAGATGTAGTACTGGCCGTATTTGGGAGAGCGCAACTCGCGGCAGAGCAGCTCGAGATTCTCCTCGGTGGGTCGGACGAAGACGCAGCACTTCAGGTGTCGAATGGGCTCCCTGGGGGCCGGCGAGTCGATGCGCTCGAACAGGAACACCTCCTTCTGCATCACCTCCGACTGGGCGTACACGCAGGACACCATGCTCGTCTGCAAACAAAGCTTGTCACACAGAGAGCAACCACTGGCGCTTCTGACGCCACACGCACGCTCTAGCTGCGACTCATCAGTTTCCCCGCTTTCAACCCACCGTTTCCTTGTCCATCAAAAGCACTTTCATTCCAGGACCGGCGATCCGAATCATCTCGGCAATATACTGTCGAACGGCCGTGACGATATCCATATTCTCTGAGTGCAGCAACGCAGCTCAGCTCAACGTCAACCACTGGCACAGCCTTTGCTTATTCTGCTTCACCCAACGTCCACCAGACGTCCACCAGAGTAAGCGTCTCCTCACCAAATCTCGAATTTCAGAGCAGCGAATGCTATGCGTAATTACCGCAAAGAAATTGCGCACCGCACAGAACGCAACTCACTTGCTATATACGTACATAGGTATAAACAATCCAGGATAACACTGACCACAAAACTTGCAGAACAGCCTTCATTCATTTTCACATAACGGTGTATGTGCAAGCACGGTAATTAGTACGGCGACGGCTATTCGAAGGGATAGGCCAACAAAACATTGGCTTCACTAACAGTCATATTTGGAGCCAATGGAGCCAATAGGTAGTTTCAGTAACGATCACAGTGTCTCAATGAGTAGTATCAGGCGCATAATCAGAAGACTGAAATCTAGCTGAATAGAACTACCTACATCACTTATCGACCTACACCACAGAAGTTGATGGTGAGTAGGCAGCGCGCTTCAGAATAAGTCATTCTGAGAGTTCGTCCAGACGCGACCTCGCGTCGACGGAGTTATGTAGCGGCTAGACAGGTCGTCTTCACGGGATGGAAAACCAGTAGTGGGTGAGGCTGCGCTGACGCAATTCAGGAAAGAAGAAGGCATGCCCATAGGGCACTGTGGACGCAAGGGCGACATCGTGACAGACATTGGGGAATGTGGCTGTTCGCAGGTAGACATCTCCTCTTCGATACCCAGCCACAAGGGCCTGTCGCCGGCAATTCGCTCCCCGCCAAAGTCGAACTCCATCCGAGTTGGCAACTCCAGCGTGGGTGTCTTCTTGATGCGCGTCTCTGGTTGCTCTCGGTTGCACATGGCTTTCGTAGAGGCTTCGTTCCGTGGCCTAGTGGAGGAAGATGCTTCGGCGGCGGCGTCTTTGTCCTTGCGAAAGCACCCAATCCAAGCGAAGACACAAAGTAAACCGCTTCTCGCCATTTTCACCACACACTCAGGAGCGACGTCGCGCTGGCAATTTTGCCGACGATTACCTAACGTCGTGAACATCACCCTAAGTTTACCGGGAACTGTTTGTTCACCACTTGTGAACAAATTAAAGGCAAACATCGTAATCCTCCGTGCTTTATGCAAAAGGTTACGGCGTTTTATTTTGATTTGTTCCCACCAGCGACGAACAAATTTGTTCCCGGTAAACGAAAGGTGACGTTCACGACCTAAAGTTCCCTTTGAGTTCTCAGCAGCCCGTTCTCGCGTATGTTGGTCGATGCTACCAGCAACGGCAAGCGCGGCGACGTAACTTTGACAATAACTCCTCGTCGATCAGCGCAACAACCGGTTCCAGTTCCAGGGACAGCTTCACTCAACCCGGGTGCACAGTCTTCCTCAAGCCTACGACTCTGTCACGGTGCGTGTACATGCATGAACAGACAGATGTGCTACACGATTGTTTTCAAAGGAATCCGGTCATAACGAGGACACGGAGAGCCGGAAACTGGTGCACCGGACAGATGATACCTCATTCAACAACCCTAACAGTAAGCTAGAGAAGCAAACGTTTCGTACCCAAAACAGCAATTTGCACTAGATTAGTACCTACACATTACACAACGTACCTATCTACAGTACACGCGAGACACAGTCATCACAAGCAAAGGGATTCATATTCATTTTGGCAGATCCTTTCCACTTCATGCGACTGAATGTGAAAGGGCGTCGTTGCAAAAAAAATTCACCAGGGAAGCGTTTGAGTGGGCCGTTCGAAGTCACACACTCGTTGTGGTAGTCGCAGAATAGGGAGAGATCCAGAAAGAAGCTAGAGAGGGCGGTGACGCCGCCGCCGTTGCCGATGTTTCTGCAGCTCCAACGGCGACTCGCCAACTCGCGAAGAAAAGCAGAGTGAGCAGCAACAACAATAACAACACCAAAGAACAATAGATCTTGAACTGCAGCGCTGGATGGAAGCCAGCCGATTGCCCTGGGCAGCTGAGCGAGATCCTGCTCTGCTCAGACGAGGATCCTATTTTCGGAAGACGTCTCCTCCTCCTGTCCGGCCAGAGAACGCACGTTGGCGGAGGACTGGGAGGGCGAGGGATCAGTGCTGCTGGCGATGAGGGAGAGCTCGGCGGTGATCAGCTGGCAGTTCTCGAAGAAGGACTCCTCCTCCTTGGTCATGAGGGGGCCGCGCGCCAGCTCCCGGTCCCGGTAGTAGTTGTAGAGTTGTCGCAGGGCCACCAGACCCATGTAGTCGACGAAGAAGGCGTAGGCGGTGATGCCCACCCCCACGAGAATGGAGCGCACGTGGCCGGCCTCCAGCAGCGCCACCTGCTCCTCCCCGAGATCGCTGGCGAACACCGTGGGACTGAGGAAGCCGATGCGGAAGGAGCGATTGATCAACGCGATCAGCAGAAGCCCGATCCAGACGACGTAAGCGACCATCTCGATCATCTGAATGGGCCGGTCGGAGTTCGTTTACAAGGATCACACAAGTACAATGTAGTGCTGCAAGTGCTGTGGAGTAAATATGAGAAAATTTTTCTTGGACCAATTCTACGTACATAAACGAGATAACACTGAGTACCTACTACATACATACCTGACAAGCGCTATGCCCAGAAATATAGGTATAGGAAGACTGCAGCTCCATAGTCAGTTTCAAAACAAGCCTAACTCTCGAAGCTGCGGCCCCAGGGCCGAGCTCGGCACCTCAATGCCCTGTACATACATTGAAAATAAAAGTGAAAACACTGACTTCACAGCCGCCTTTCTCGAGCGTGACTGCATCGATCGCTCCAAAGCTTGGAAACAATATACTACATGGTGGTTTTGACAAACGGTGCAAATTTCGTAGAATTCCATGCAACGAGCCGTCAGTGACGTCGTTTTGCGCAACTTCATCTCAAAAATTCGGGGCGGCGCTTTTATGCAGTGGAGTTGATGGTGGACCCGGCCCTGCTCAGCGACGGCCACGGCCACCATAAACTCCACTGCATTTAGGCGCCGCACCGAATTTTTGACATGATGTTGCGCAAAACGACGTCATTGACGGTTTGTTCCATGGAATTCTATGAAATTTGCACCGTTTGTCAATGACACCGTGCAGGATATTGTGTCCAAGTTTTGGCACGATCGATTCAGTTACAATCGGGAACGGCGGCCGTAAAGTCAGTGTTCCCACTTTTATCTACGCACCCTGGTATATCCCCTCCGAAGCCGCCCCCGGTATTGTTGGTATCGGAACCGGTTTGACCTTGCGATACCAAGCTAGAAATGGACGGTCACCGGCGGTGACCGCCGAGTTAATGTTGGTATCTGGAAAAAAAACCGCACAGATACCAAGTTTAGATGATGTTTTAAGTGTTCAAGATGCGATACCAAGATTACGAAGCACTTGCGATACCGACGGGGCCAAAATGTTGTGATACCAAGAAGGCATGAGCTCAGAAGTGACATGGTATGTAAAGAGGTGATCTAGGTTGGTATTACAACTCGGTGACTGCGGTGAGGTGGTGGACGCACGCCTCCCCGAGTTGCAATCGGCATTCGCTTGGTATGCCAACTAGATGAGACACCATCTTTTACTCGGTATTACAAACGAAAAGATACGATACCAAAATTACAACAGCACAGAACCCAGAACACAGAACAACAGAACAGATGACCTTATCTTGGTATCACAACGTTTTTTCTTACGATGCCAAAAAACATGATGTCACAACGTAATCTTGGTACAAACTTTTTCCAATACCAAAATAAGCTTGCGATACCCCCTAATCTTGGTATTGGTCACCCGCGTACATTAATGTACGGGGCGGCTTCGGAGGGGATATGTACGTACATAATGTGCATACAGCACTGCGAATACACTCGAAGACGAAAACTCTCACGTCGAAGACGATGAGAGGTATGATGAGTTTCTTGTCCTGTCGATGCAGGGCGTAGAAGAGGGTGGGCACGCACAGCCAGTGGAGGAAGACGATGGCCAGTCGAATCGCGTAGATGGGCACGGCCAGGCCCGTCGGCTCCTGGGCCGCCACCGAGATCGCGTAGTGCAGCATGACGAGGAAGTATAGTGACGCTGAAGAAGTAACCGCTTGCTATTTAGGTACGTAGTTGCTGCTGCCTGCCACTCGACTTTGACGACAGATCGAAGTAGGAAGGATTCGGTTCTGAGTGCCGACCTCCGCCGTAGCCGAGCGTCTTGACGAGGCCGATGAGCCAGCCGCCCTGCTTGATGTGCAGGCAGAAGAAGCAGCTGTACTTGCTGTCGCTGTCCACGAAGCCGACGGTCGCCTCGCCATCACTCTTGTCCGTCAACATTCTAACTCCTCTGCTGCTGCTGCTGCCGCGTCGACCAACCGCCTGCCTAACTGAGCCGCATCTGGTCCACTTGACACCCCAGCAGATTGGTCCAGTCAGTCAGTTAGGCGGGAGAGAAATCGACTTCCGCTGATCAACTCTGAAAAATGCCTCTTCCCCCGTTCGCCGCAACCCACCGAAAGAACGCACGGCTGACGAGAAGGGACAGGCGCGTTTTTTGCCGCACCGCTGGAAATTCACAACGTCGCGCGAGAACTACTAACGCCGAGGCGGCTGAGTGGAGTCTTGTGGGCGATCCAGCGACCGCGCAAGCACTCGGCCGCCGGCCTACGTATTCTTTCGCTCTCTCCTTCCCAGCCGTCGCCGCCTCGCTGCGCGAGTGTGTACATACATGCGTACGTAGGCAGACGACGACGCTCGCTCTTCCGTCCTATGGCCCGTCGTCCTACCACCCCACTCTACCCCATTCGTTCGAGGCAGGGTGGCAGCAGGCAGCGCTTCAGACCGCGCCCATCCGATCCGTTCACTCCGACCGCCTCAATCGGTGAAAGGAAGACGGAGCCGAGAGGGCAGACGGCTGGAGGAAGAGCGAGCGAGCGAGAGCGGAGAGGACGAAAGCCGGTTGGGCCGATCAGGCCACCAGACGGGGACGCTGACTCGCATCAGCGGCAACCCTCCAATGGCTTCTCCCCCATGCTGCTGGATGCGCATCTGTACGTTATGTGCGCCAGAGAACGACTTTGAACTGAGCGCCGCGCGCTTCTGACAAAGGCGCGAAAGGGGACAGAAAGGGTCCGCGCGTGAGTTAGTACATACTAGCGGTATCGTAGACCACTCTCTTTCTCTCGCAGACACACACGCGCCCGCATGAAGGTGACGATGGTGACGCATTGGAGCGCGGCGGTTTGCTTTGACGACAAGCCCCATTCACATAATGGCTGAGGTTCAGCCACCGAAAGCGCTCTAGAGCACCCACGGGTCGCTGCCTTCGTCAATGCAGTTACCTGAAATATGCATGATAAAAGCATATGCATGGTTACCCCCACTGTTTGTACAGCGGCAAAGCAAGCAGTCAACACCTTCCATAATAAGTAAGGTCAGCGGATGTCACCAACGCACATAATCAGCGTAAAGGGACACGAAAGCACAAAGTAAGTAGCTGTAAAGGTACACACCTACGCAAAGACTGAAACGGGGGTTTGCAGTATTCATAGCACACGAAGACCACAGAATCCATCTATTGTAACGTTTTGTAGCTTATGGAGTTACTTGCTTTATCTGCAAGTGTTTGTAGGTACCCTAGAATGGCGCCATATTACGGTACGGTTACAACGCACTAAAGTCTGTCCAAGAAAAATTGAGACCGGGGGTTTTTCATATAGATCCCTGGCATGACTTCGGCAAACCTAGGCTTGCCGTACATCGTTCGATAGAGGAGGACGAGCCGCGTCGGGGTGCGCGAAAATTCGAAAATCACGCAACACGCACGGAAGTGAGCGCGCATGGAAAAAAATCGACTTTTTCAAAACGCGGTCGATTTTTTTCGTTTCAATTGCAAATGGTAGATTACTATGTCCTTATGACACGTGCCAAGTTTGGTTACTCTAGCTTGTTGCGTTCAAAAGTTACAGCAGTTCTCCCAACCCCTACTTTTTCAAATCCTTAAGGAATTTTGAAAAACGCCGAAAATCTGCCGCAGAATCTCATAATTTTTGCGTCCGTTGACCAAATTGGCTAATATTTGGAGGGTGTATGTGAAACACATGAGCACATGTTTTGCCACAGGTTTCGACTCAAACGGTTGCTGCACTAGCGAGCAGTGCGTCACCAAAGTGAAAATTTTCATAATTTTGCAAAAGTTGTCACTTCTTGCGCGTGAAAGGCAAGCATGAACTGAAACGTGGCCCATACCTTCATGCACGTGTTTCGCAGTCGCACGCCAAATATCAGCTCAATCGGTTACTCCAGCGAAATAATATAGTCGTAAGAATAGTCTCAATTCGCCTCTCCCAAAAGGCCACTTTTTCGACAAAACTTCCATGAGCCATAACTTGCACTACGAATACCGCACAACCACCGGATATGCACCGCTGCATTGGCCATGATGAACTCTACAATACTTGTCTTAACAACGTTTGTTGAAATCTGACCCTCTCGCTGGAAATTTTTGGTTAAATATCACAGTTGCTGCGAAAACGGCCAATTTTCGAACGCGTCGACTACTGTTGCCCGGTTGTGAGCAAGACCTTCAAATTTGTGAATTTAGAATGGAAGCACACTTTTTTCGCCGCCCCCCAGGGCGGCGAGTATATATACGGACGCTAATGTCTGTTCGTGTGTGTGTCTGTCTGTCTGTCTGTGTCAAACAACTAAACATGACGGTTAGTCCCACCCGATGGAGTCGAATGCGCTGAGTAACGTGCCGTTGTCCGTTTCTGTTGCTAATTTCGCTGTTTCGAGATATTTACAATTAAAATATGAAAATGCCAAAAATGACACTTTTATTTACAAGTCGTATCGGCAAAGTTTTTGCTGAAATGGAAAGTGCATAAGACGCGATGAATTTGTGACATAGTTTCGGATTTTGGAATTCACGAAATTATCGATATTTTCAAGGTTTTTGTCAAAATTCCCAAATTTCGACAAATTCAAACAGCTTAAATTTCAAAACTTCTTTGCACCGATGTATCGAGCATAGTCTGCCAAGTATTTAGCAAATAGTTTCAGCGAATATAATTAACGAAATTTAGGATATTTTTAAGGATTTTGTTAAAATCTCCAAATTTCGACAATTTCAAGCAGCTTAAATTTCAAAATTTCTTTTCACGGATGTGTCGAGCATAGTCTGCGAAGTATTTATCAAATAGTTTCAGATTTAATAATTAACGAAATTAGGGATATTTTCAAGGGTATTGTCAAAATTCCCAAATTTCAACAATTTCAAACCTCTTAAATTTCGTAATTTCTTTGCGCGAATGCATGGAGCATAGTCTGTCAAACATTTAACAAATAGTTTCAGATTTTATAATTAACGAAATTAGGGATATTTTCAAGGGTATTTTCGAAATTCCCAAATTTTGACAAATTCAAACAGCTTAAATTTCAAAACTTCTTTGCACGGATGTATCGAGCATAGTCTGCCAAATATTTAGCAAATAGTTTCTGATTTTATAATTAACGAAATTTGGGATTTTTTCAAGGGTTTTGTTAAAATCCCCAAATTTCGACAATTTCAAACAGCTTAAATTTCAAAACTTCTTTCCACGAATGTATCGAGCATAGTCTGCCAAGTAGTTAGCAAACAGTTTCAAATTTTATAATTAACGAAGTTAGGGATATTTTCAAGAGTATTGTTAAAATTCCCAAATTTCGACAATTTCAGGCCCTAAGCCCGAAAGAATAGGGCGTCGTCCCATTTATGCCCTTTACAATGGGGCGTCGTCCCATTTATACCCTTTTCAATAGGGCGTCGTCCCATTTATACCCTCTTCAATAGGGCGTCGTCTCATTTAGACGCTTTTATTGCACTGTGTGCCTGCGGCGAATTTCTCTGATCCATTTATGGATCAGTCGCCACAATTATAAGCGCAAAGTGTGCCTGCGGCGAATCTTCTGATCCATATGTGGATCAGGTACCACGAACATATCCAAGACCAATTGCGGCGATACCCCACCAGATTGTCGACTAAATGTCTAGCGGCACTTCACTATCCAGTGCACATTATCGCGCACACGCTCTCAAGTTAACACTGATGCCAACGTGGTGCCAGAGTTTTTACACAAAGCTTGTTTACCTCTCTTTTGACACAAGAACGGCCTGCCTAGGTGCAGTACCGCTCGAGCTATGCTTTGTCAAACGCGCTGCATCAGCGCCAAAAGTAGTACGTACGCGTGGCAGCTGCAGTGAGCAACTCCACGTCGATTTGACCAAACTGCGATTCTTTGACAAAGCATAGCTCGAGCTGTGCTGCGCCTAGGCAAGCCGTTCTTGTGTCAAAAGAGAGTTAATATAGTGTGCTTCCTTTCTAAATTCACAAATTTGAAGGTCTTGCTCACAACCGGGCAACAGTAGTCGACGCGTTCGAAAATTGGCCGTTTTCGCAGCAGCTGTGATTCTTAACTAAAAATTTCCAGCGAGAGGGTCAGATTTCAACAAACGTTGTTAAGACAAGTATTGTAGAGTTCATCATGGCCAATGCAGCGGTGCATATCCGATGGTTGTGCGGTATTCGTAGTGCAAGTTATGGCTCATGGAAGTTTTGTCGGAAAAGTGGCCTTTTAGGAGAGGCGAATTGAGACTATTCTTACGACTATATTATTTCGCTGGAGTAACCGATTGAGCTGATATTTGGCGTGCGACTGCGAAACACGTGCATGAAGGTATGGGCCACGTTTCAGTTCATGCTTGCCTTTCACGCGCAAGAAGTGACAACTTTTGCAAAATTATGAAAATTTTCACTTTGGTGACGCACTGCTCGCTAGTGCAGCAACCGTTTGAGTCGAAACCTGTGGCAAAACACGTGCTCATGTGTTTCACATACACCCTCCAAATATTAGCCAATTTGGTTAACGGACGCAAAAATTATGAGATTCTGCGGCAGATTTTCGGTGTTTTTCAACATTCCTTAAGGATTTGAAAAAGTAGGGGTTGGGAGAACTGCTGTAACTTTTGAACGCAACAAGCTAGAGTAACCAAACTTGGCACGTGTTATAAGGACATAGTAATCTACCATTTGCAATTAAAACGAAAAAAATCTACCGCGTTTTGAAAAAGTCGATTTTTTTCCATGCGCGCTCACTTCCGTGCGTGTTGCGTGATTTTCGAATTTTCGCGCACCCCGATGCGGCTCGTCCTCCTCTATCGAACGATGTATGGCAAGCCTAGGTTTGCCGAAGTCATGCCAGGGATCTATATGAAAAACCCCCAGTCTCAATTTTTCTTGGACAGACTTTAGCAATCCAACAGTAGTAGTCGTCGGCTTGACACGCCAACAGAGAAAGACACCAGTTAGCGCGGATGAATCTAGAATCAAGGTGGGATAAAGCTGCAGCACAACGTCACTGGAAGAAAGTGATTCTGCGGCAGTGATTGGTGGAGAACGCGCGTTATAAGTTCGCGCAACACAGCATCTCTGAGCCCTCAGTGTAACTGCTAGCATGCAAGTTGGCAAAATCATCTTCCGGCCATGGCGTCTTCGCCGCTGCAACTGCTGTTGCTGCTGCTGGGCAGGAGGAATGAGAGGGGCAGCCATCCGAGAGTGCTACCGGCGCCCAGGGCAGCGCCGGAGGTGGCGGAGGGCAGCTTGGTGTGCTTGCGAGCGAAGGGGCGCCTCCTGTGCAGCGCGTGGAAGAAGAGGACGAAGATGACGGCTAGCATGAGGGTGAAGCAGCCGGTCAGCAGGCCCACTCCCACTTGGTTGAGACAGAGCGAGGGCCGCGACCCGCCCAGCTCCTCCAGCACGGCTCGACGACGACCGAACGGGAAGTGGGTGAACTCTGGAAGGACAGTGAGTAGGAGAGAGCGGCCGAAACTGAGTTACGACGCGCTCATTTGCTTCTAAAGGCGCAGCCGCCTGTATGTACATACCTGGGTCGTCGTCTGGATCGTCCTCGCGTTCGGCCACAAACACCGGCGATGCAATGACGTCGAGTGTCTCAGTGTCGGCTTCTGCTTCGCCATCATCGTCCTGGTTGCCTTGCAGTTGATCCGACGCTTGACGCCACACCTCGATTCTATGGCCACCTGACCGCCTGTACCTTCGCTAAAATGGATATTGGCAATAGAATTGTAAAGATGAAACAAGAACGAAATAACCGACAAATCGCAGAGAAAGAGGTTTTATTAATAGGAGGACAAGCGGGCGAAGTACATAATATGAACACGTGATTTTACCGAAGTGCATATTGTACAGTACAGTAATTAATGGTGAAGTATGTACATGCATAATACAATGTAC
Organism: Linhomoeus sp. GSCO2_2; assembly: GCA_030248115.1. Taxonomy (NCBI): domain Eukaryota; kingdom Metazoa; phylum Nematoda; class Chromadorea; order Monhysterida; family Linhomoeidae; genus Linhomoeus; species Linhomoeus sp. GSCO2_2. Next base: position 35,304 of record JASAMZ010003157.1, read on the forward strand.
CCACGATGTAATATTACCGGTTTTGCAGGCGGGGGAGGAGGCGCGTCTCGTCTGTTGTAGGGCCGAGCTTGGAGCGGATCTGTGGATCTGTCGACTGTCGACTGAGCCGGATCGACCACTGTGTGACTACCATAGTTGGTAGGTCGCGCAGCCACGCTGTCCACAGAGGCGCTGGCGTCTGGTGACGACGGTTGAGGACCGCCCACAATGCGATTCTCGTTGACGTAGCGCGACCTGACCACGAGTTAAACCCCGACCATGTTTGTAACTGAAGCTACAATCATGTAATAATCTATGGGAACACGAACGATGGTTGAGCCCCGCGAATGAATGATCCGCCGGGGCCTCGGTAGGGGTCGACGTTGGTCTGCGTCTGTCCGCTCGGCGGGAAGGTGGCCCTGACGCGCGTGGGGAAGGTGTTGGGGTCGACCACGGAGCTCGGTCGGAAGTTCGACTTGGGCACATTCGGACAATTCGGTGGCTGCGGAGAAAACGGCCGTCGATCGTAGTCGGGTCGGTAGGGGCACATATGTATCAGTGTTTCTTCGCTCACCGTGACTCCCACGCACTCGTTGTCGCGCTTGTTGCACACTTGAATCTGACACTGGAAGTAGAGCTGCGGCCTGTCAGGAAACTTGTAGGCCCAGACTTCCACAAAGGCCAGGTTCAGGGAGTTATCGTACTGCAGCGGTCCTTGGATCACAGGAGTGAACACTGGGCAGCTGAATGGAACCGCCATTGAGGCATATACACATGTGGACATGTGTGACATATGGACATGTGCAGTACCCCATAGATGCTAGTGAAAACACCGCTTTGCGGAGCGCAAGGTTCAGTACCCACCCTCTCGAGTCGAGAACTCGAACAGAGCTGCCGCTGCCGTCGCTAACGAAGCAGTTCTTCACGAGCATGCCGAAGTTCGCTGAATAATGTAAGTCCGACCGTATCACTGAACAATAATACTCACCTGGAAACGGCGCCGACCACACTCACGATTGTCGCACTCCCATCGATGGACAAGGCGGTCGCCCACTTGTGCGTAGCGAACGCTCTGGCCGTTCAGTGAGCCCTGTCGTACGGAGTACTCGCAGTTGGGCATCAGCATGGTGCTCTGCTCCAACGACTGGGTGGGAATCATGCTGCAAAGGATCACCAATGTCGCCACAACAGTTCATACGAAGGGAAAGGGTGCCTGTTTTGAGGTGCACAACCTGAGGTCGAGCTGAGTGCTAACGGTCTTGTCCTGCTGGGCGTAGAAGCAGCGGACGTTGTAGGCCCTGTCCACCTTCGTTACGAACTGCGGGTGGAAGTTGGAGACGAACACGATCATGTAGTTCATTCCGTGGGGTTGCAGCTGCAATTATAACGATCGTTGTGCATTGACGATGTCGGGAGAAGTTCTTCTTCCACTCCCTCGCCTGTCGAATCCTTCTCATGCCGCAGTCGCCGATGCGCACGGAGAAGGAGGCGCCGTTGTAGTCGTTGTTGAGGTACTCCTGCCGGCATTGGGGCACTCCGAACTGGCCCTTGATGTAGATGTTGCCGCGGAAGAGGTTTCTCGAGCGCACCGAGAAGGTGATGGCGTTCTCGCTGCAGGTGATCGTCGGAGTGCCCACCACCTCGTTGTCGATGGCCAGACCCTCGGCTCCCTCGAAGACCAACCAGGACACCGCCTGCAAACAAAGTAACGTCGCTCTGTGACTTCCAAGCAGTGGTCTCATGTGGTCTGCCCTCTGCCTGCTTGCTCGGCGCCAGTCAGTCTGACAGAAGGTGCTGAGCGCGTAGTAGCATTTGCAGATCTCCTCGTGCGTATGTAGATCAAGAGTCGCTGCAAAGCGTGACTTCTGACCCCGTTCCTCTGTCACCGCTGGGGACGCGCGCGAATCGGACCTAATATACAGCCGTCATTTGTCAAGCGGTCCGCCACCGACCGCCGCCGCCCCTCCCTTTCGAAACCGGCAGTTACGCCAGCGGCGAACGTCCCGCTTTTCACGCTTTGGCGCCCATCGCGCGAGCGCGCGCCACCCCTCCTCACCCCCCGACCGGCCGGATAGCCGCCGATTGCGCCGCCGCCGGCGGTGAATTAGCCTACTTTCGCATTCAAAGCAAGCAAAGCGATGGCGATCCCGCTTCTCCTTTGTGGTGAATGAGAAGAAGGGGGCGGATAGGAAGAATATTGCACCTGCGATGGATCAATTGGGCAGAGAATAGGTGTCATGCTGCCGCACCGGTTAACTTTCGAATTATATAACTTCCACCTAAGAATTGGGTTAACTTCCACACTTTTGACGGAAGTGCAAAGTCGGTTCTGTGCAGTGTACAGAAGGGAGGGGGGGGGGGGGGGAGGAAGAGGGCAGTGGGGTTGGGGTTGAGGAGTAGGCCAGCCACATGAGAATCTATTGGCTTGCTCCTCCTACAAGAAGCAGCGACCCACATTCACCTCCCACGCGGCCACGGCAAGAAGTCTGTCCACAGCTAACGGAATAGCTATGAATTTATCTGTCAAAAATTCCCGCTTTTGTTCCTGCATTAGACAATTCACGTGTCCACACAGACTTAGCGGGCAAATCTGCCAAACATCCCCCCAAAAGGAAAGGCTGGCTGAAAGACATTCATGATCTCTTACAAACAGTAATCCGAAGCATCCGAGAGGGGTACGTATAAGGATATGTGCGCAACGCACTCAAAATACGTAGCACCGCAATATTGTGACAGAACACAAATGAGACGCTGTTGAATCCGTGAGGCGGCCTTTCGGGTTCAGGTACCCTGCTCAATCGCGTGATCTAACGGCAAAAATTGGCAAACACCCGACACACAATGTAAGACATGTGGCTGAGCAAAACAAGTTGCAAGATTATTAGGTACTTGCTGAAAGTGAAGCGAAGGAACAACATTAGAAGGCAATGGTTGCGACTCACTCTCACGATGCGTACAAAGCCTGTCCTCTCACTCACCAGGAGAGCTGCCGCTGGTGCCCACCACAGTCCCGCTCTTCTCCTCTTCATAATAAGTCGTCTGTAGAGGAGAATGGGAAGCAGGGGCAATGAATTGCCCCAAAGGAATGCCACCGCCGGTGTTGAAACAACACGACGGTCAGGGGCAGTCCCAGGGCAGAGTAGTTTCCGCTCAGCTAAACTGCTAAATCCGTTTTCAGTCCGATGGTCTGCAATGAACCGCTCTTGTTTGTACCAATCCCCGTTAGGTTACCGATGCCTTGCGAAATCAGTACGCGCGCACGTCGCGACTCAAAAACCAAAGCGTGCCAGACAAGCGAGCCACAGAGGTGGGGACAGAGGAAGTCGTCGTCCAAGTGGCAACGAGTAGTGATGGCAACTTTGAGAATTTCAAAACCGGGTAAGTAAAAGTAAGTAAAATCTGAAATTTGAAAACCGGGTAAGTACAAGTAAGTATACCCGGTTTTTCGAAAACCGGGTAAGTATTTGGACATAAAATCAGGTAAACCGGGTAAGTAAACTCAAGTAGAAATCTCAATTTCTGCACGTCAGAAAGCCGAAATTGTTGCGTTGTGCTTGGCACCTATGTTCTTGCAGAAGTCATACAACACTTCGCATTCACCAGCGCAAATTTATGAGCCCAATTTGTAGTTCGTGAGATGACGCAAAACAAGTTAAAGCAGCTATTGCGTCAACGTCAATTGAAGCAGACGAGGTACAGTAGTGTCGATATACCCAAATACCGGGTGTCCCATTTATCTATCCCTAGTTTTATTTGCTAATAACTTCTGCGTTTTCCAATGAATTTTGCTGAAATTTGCACAAGACAGAGATACATAAGAAGAATTTTTTGTCTCCAAATTTCAGCTTGAACACTCTACGCACGCCCGAATGACAAGGCGAAACGTGACGTACATCAATTTGGCAGTTTACTAATGGCAGGCTTGAGTGATCTGCACCAAACATTGACCGCTAACCTATGACAAGGTAGCCCGCAGAATGTTCAGTTAGATACCAACATTCTGTTGCCAAGAAGCCATTATTTAAACCCGCGATAATGATATTCCCCATGAAGGAGTGCCAAAAAGTGTTTGTCTCGGGAGACGCTGAGGAGGCCAAGTAGGCGATCGAAAATGGCGGAGATCACGTCGAGCTCCGTAACTTGTGATTGGTGCAGTTAAATCTGGTGAAATTTTGAGACAAAAATTCTTTTTATGTAACGTTGTTGTGTGCAAGTTTCAGCAAAATTTGTTGGAAAACGGAGAAGTTATTGGCGATCAAAACTAGGGATAGATAAATGGGACACCCGGTACAACTTCCAGAGGCACTTAAGTGGTGCAGATTCTTGATGAGAATCTGCACCACCAGACAATAAGCTCACTGTTTCAATGATGAGAATACCGTCGTCATCTCGGTACATAGTCGGGAGTCTTCTGTGTTGTAAAACTTCACATACTGTAAATTTTTCCTTAGTTGATGAATTTAGGAGTGCAAAGTGAAATTTATTCAATAAGAAATGTTGCAACCTTACTTTGCACACTCAACAGCTACAGTAAGGTAGCTTGATTGAGCACAAGTTGCAGAATTACAACTGTTTACCCGGTTTCTCACCCAAGTTTTGGTAGTGAGTAAGTAAACCAGGTACCCGGTTTTCGACCTGAAACCAGGTAAGTAAACGCGGCGAAAAACCGGGTAAAAGTAAAACCGGGTACGCAAAACTAAACCGGGTAAGTACGAAGTAAGTATACCCGGTTTTCAGAAACCGGGTAAAACCGGGTAAGTACTTACCTGGTTTCCGAATTGCCATCACTAGCAACGAGTGAGTGAGCGGGCAGAGAGGTTCGTCTGCCCGGCGGCGTGACGCCGTCCAGCCCCGCCCACAAACCTCGCCGCAGAACCAAATCGCCGCGCGCGGACCTCAATCAATCCCCTTCGCACCCACCACCCACCTATTGTCGCACCACTTCACATATATCCTCCTACATACACCGCTACCGTCGCATCGCTTTGTATGGCGATGCGCCGCCGACGGCACCTAAACAGTTCCGCCGCTATCATCCCAAATGTAGCGCCCCACTCTCCCCCTTCGCCCTACCAATCAGTCGGGACAGAAGGGGAAAGAGAGGGAGAGAGAAGGTGGAGGCGACATTGGATCTGAATGGACAGTGGCGATGGTCAAGCGCTACTACATGAACAGAGGTGCAATACGAGTAGCGCAGAGGTTAGAACAAGGCTGTTCATTCCCGCCAGCATGCACTAGTGACAGTGACAGTCTCACGCTACAGCAAAGCTCCCTCCGTCCTAAACAACCTCCATTGCCTTCCTATATGCATGCAGGCAGTTGGCAGGGAGGCTCAAAGCACACGTTCCTACTTGTAGTTACCTGGAAGCACATTCTGATGTTTGCCGACTAGTGCTCCAGCACTGTGGCAGCGATCAAACGTACAGACGATGCTTCAGGGTCGTCGGTTGTGAGAAATTGGCTGCTTCCTGACAACATGTTGGTACCGAATGCTATTATTTAGGCATTATTGTATATAGAACTTGCCGTGAAAGCGATATGATAGCTTGTGACATCACTGCTTCCTTTTAAAATTTTTGTTTATAAATGTTTAGTAATAATTTACTTATTCATGCTGGCTGGCAATTTGTTTCACTATTTATTAGTTTATTCAATTATTCATTTATTAGTTTATTGTTTTAAGACTTTACCTATGGCTTTATTTATTTATTTTTTTATTTATTTATTTATTTGTTTATTTATTTATTTATTTATGTATGTATGTATTTATTTATTTATGTATTCATTTATTTATTTATTTATTTGTTTATTTATTTATTTATTTATTTATTTGCTTAATTATTTATCTATTTATGTATTAGTTTCTTTCTCTTGCTTTCTTTCTTTATTTGTTTATGCATTATTTTCTTTGTTCATTTTCTCTGTTTGATTTACTAATTTGCATTTACTCGTATTCATTTGTTTTTCAAACACTTATTTTTATTTATTGTTTGCATTTATATTAATTTATGTAAATGTAAGCATTTAATTAACAAATTGTTTGTTTCTCACAATATTCAAATCGTTCCTCGTGTTAATGCCATCCATGATATCTTTTACATTAGTGTTCATTCATCTGTGTGCATTACGACAGACGGATAAACTCTTAAAAGGCAGTGGTTCGATAATAAATGTTACAAACCAACAAGGCCCTATGAAGCAGCAATAAAGAATGCAATTAAAGTTAGAAGAGCCAGGCTTCGTTCCACAAGCAAATAGTTGGGGCAAGGCAAGAGTTCATTCACTTGAACAGAGCGGCACCTTCCTCCCAAAGAGTTTGTGGCCAAACGATTCAACTGAACAATAGCCGATTTCTGCCAGTGGCAGCCGTAGAGTAGAGCTCACCGCTCCGAACGGTTAATCCGATATCGACACAGATACGCAGGCAAGAGCCGCTGTCGCTGGCCTCAAGCGGCGTCGCGACCGCAAAAAACTAGCCGGCGGCGACAATACAGAGGTGGGACAGACAACGGCGGCGCGGCAGCAGCAGCAGCTAGAGCAACAGTGGATGCGCGCGCCTGGCGTGTAGCGGGACTGTTTTGGCCCGAGGACAATAACTGGCCCTCAGCGGCGGCGCGAACGATCGGCCGCGGCGGCGATCCCGCTCCGGTCTAGTTATCCCCAGTGGACACGCGCCGTCCGCCGGCGCGCTAATTACCCCTCTCTCCCGCACTGGACAGTCGCCTCGGCTCGGAATTGGCCCTGCCAGCCGTGATGCCGCCCTGTCCCTTACTCCCCCCTCGCAGCTGCTGCACTGGCCGATCCCCTAACTCACCAACCCCCACCCCCCCCCCCAAGAGCGGCTTTCGTTCGCCCCTCCCCTTACTCGACGCCGCCGCCGCCGCTTTCCCTCCCCCGCGCGCGCACGCGTTTGCCCTCGATTTCGCTCGCCGCCATCGTTATTATTGAATCACTTCGACCCCGCCGGACCGGCAGCCGTAAACCCTGTTGTCGCTACGGTAGAGCCTGCGGGGACCGATCACACCAAGGTCGACAGCCGACAGGAATCGACTGCACTGCAACGCGCGCAAGTAACGTGGATTCGTGTGTTTTCCGGTCCGAAACGATACAGTCAGCTCATTTCTCGAAACTGTAACGCAATGCGCTCTCTCTTACCTTATTCTGGGGTAGGCCACCGCATATAGGTACTGGGATGTATATTTTTGTGTTGGAATAGTACGCTACAGTAGCCCACCGTTGCAAAACGACGGAATAAGTATTCTGTTCCAAATTCCTTGTAAAACCCGGCGGATGTAGAGTTTCGGGTTGCGAATAAAGCAACTTGAAGCCGTGGAGCACTGAAACAAATCGTTTCTGGGCTCTGTCCAGCCTGTTACACTAACAGTTTTAGCAACGGATCAGATGACCGATCACTCTGAGCAACACTCATGGAAATCTCTTAGCAACACAATTGGCATAATGCATGTTTCATACACGACCTTTGAGCAAGTTGTGTCTTTGCTGACAGCAATACAGCCACTATGGAACTTGGTATTGGATCTTGGGAGGGGGGCAGGAACTGGTTTCACAATGGATCTTGGAACAAGGGACTGGGCATGGAACAGGGAAAGAATGGGGTAGGAGTCTCTCAGATCTTGGGATGAAGGGACTGGGCAAGGAGCAGGATGGGAACTGGGTAGGGGTCATGAGGCTACTGTCTTTTGGGCAAGACACTTTTTGAGACAGCAACTTCACTATGGATCTTGGGACAGGGGACCTGGCATGGAGCAGGGAAGGAACGGGGTAGGAGTCTCTCAGATCTTGGGATAACGGGGTAGGAGTCTCTCAGATCTTGGGATGAAGGGACTGGGCAGGGAACAGGATGGGAACTGGGTAGGGGTCATGAGGCTACTGTCTTTTGGGCAAGACACTTTTTGAGACAGCAATTTCACTATGGATCTTGGGACAGGGGACCGGGCATGGAGCAGGGAAGGAACGGGGTAGGAGTCTCTCAGATCTTGGGATAACGGGGTAGGAGTCTCTCAGATCTTGGGATGAAGGGACTGGGCAGGGAGCAGGATGGGAACTGGGTAGGGGTCATGAGGCTACTGTCTTTTGGGCAAGACACTTTTTGAGACAGCAATTTCACTATGGATCTTGGGACAGGGGACCGGGCATGGAGCAGGGAAGGAATGGGGTAGGAGTCTGTCAGATCTTGGGATGAAGGGACTGGGCAGGGAGCAGGATGGGAACTGGGTAGGGGTCATGAGGCTACTGTCTTTTGGGCAAGACACTTTTTGAGACAGCAATTTCACTATGGATCTTGGGACAGGGGACCGGGCATGGAGCAGGGAAGGAAAGGGGTAGGAGTCTCTCAGATCTTGGGATGAAGGGACTGGGCAGGGAGCAGGATGGGAACTGGGTAGGGGTCATGGGGCTACTGTCTTTCGGGCAAGACACTTTTTGCGACAGCAATTTCACTATGGATCTTGGGACAGGGGACTGGGCATGGAGCAGGGAAGGAATGGGGTAGGAGTCTCTCAGATCTTCGAATGAAGGGACTGGGCAGGGAGCAGGATGGGAACTGGGTAGGGGTCATGGGGCTACTGTCTTTTGGGCAAGACACTTTTTGAGACAGCAATTTCACTATGGGGGACTGGGCATGGAGCAGGGAAGGAACGGGGTAGGAGTCTCTCAGATCTTGGGATGAAGGGGATTGGGCAGGGAGTAGGATGGGAACTGGGTAGGGGTCATGGGCCTACTGTCTTTTGGGCAAGACACTTTTTGAGACAGTTTTTAAGACAGCGATTTCACTATGGATCTTGGATCTGGCAGGACTGCGCATGGAGCAGGGAGGGAACTGGGTAGGAGCCTCTCAGATCTTGGGATGAGGGCCGAGGGGACTGGGTAGGGTGCAGAGTGAGAACTGGCCAAGAATCTCTCTGAAGTGTCTTTTTTCTTAGACACTTTTTCAGACACTTTTCCAGACACAAGACCCAGTTGAACAGAAGTAGGGTGAGAACTGGGTAGGAGTCTCTCAGACCTTGGGATGAGGGGACTGGGTAGGGAGCAGAGTGATGAACTGGCTAAGAATCTCTCTGAAGTGTCTTTTTTCTCAGACACTTTTTCAGACACTTTTCCAGACACCAGACCCAGTTGAACAGAACCAGGGTACACTTTTTCAGACACCAGACCCAGTTGAACAGAAGCAGGGAGGGAACTGGGTAGGAGTCTCTCAGATGTTGGGATGAGGGGACTGGGCAAGGAGCAACGGAACTGCGTAGGGAGCAGGGTGAGAAATGGCTAAGAGTGTCTCTGAAGCACAACCCGCGCAATGTATGTTTCATTCACCAGCAAGCTGACCAATCTCTAAGTGTCTTTTTCTCAGACACTTTTTCAGACACTTTTTCAGACACTTTTTCAGACACCAGACCCAGTTGAACAGAATGTGATCCGTCCTGGCAAAAGTGTCTTAAGAAGTGTCTGAAAAAGTGTCTTTGGAAAAAGACAGTTTTTCGGACTGTTGCACACACATAAGACTGTATTGGGCCACTGGACCACATCGCACCGTTGCTAAACCGCAAGTCCAGGCTTCTACACTTTAACGACGGATCTCCTATGCTTCATCATAGGGTAAATTCGTTAAAGGCGAACAGTCTGGACAGGGCTCGTTTCTGTTGGATGCCAGATGGATCGCAACTTGCCCAAGGAGTACTACTTTGTCATTGTGGGCAAGCAGGACAATCCGATCTTCGAGATGGAGTTCTCTGCCCAAAAGAAAGTCGGTTCTGTTCCTTGTCCTTCCTTTCGAGCGCTTGTTGGTTGAATATGGGTTCGCTGCGTCACGTCAACGACGGGCAGTGTTGTTGTTCCTAGCATGCGATATTTTCAGCAGCGGGAGAGCGACAATCGGCACCTGAATCAGTTCATCGCGCACGCGGCTCTCGACCTGGTGGAGGAGCAGATGCTGGTGCAGCCCCAAATGTATCTCAAGACGGTCGACAAGTTCAACGAGTGGTTCGTCTCCGCCTTCGTCACAGCCTCGAGTGCGTGGTGACGACGAGACGAACAGACGACGACGCCGCTCGCTTGACTTGACCCAGGGGGGTATGAATGGTGGCAGTGGCAGTGGCAGTGGCAGTCAGGGGTATGAATGGTGGCAGTCTGGCAGTGGCAGTCAAAATCTTTGTGGAAGCACATTTTTCGGCAGAGTAGGCCGATCGAGATGGGACAAAGACCGATCTATGCAGCTTGTTATGATCTTTAATTTTGTAGTTGTCGACTTTTTTCGAAGTCGTCAAATTTTATACGAAATTTCTGAAAAATCGATATTTGGCACATAAATTGACAAATTTCGCACAAAAATAGACACATTACGAAAAAATGATTCTTACAAAAAAGATGCGGCTTGGGAAGTCCTATAACATGAAAATCGCATTTTTGTAACTGTTAATGTGAAAGGCGCAAATTCTATTTTTTTGTACAAATTTCTAATATTTTTGTTCCACGTGGGTTAATCAGAGCAGATATGGTGAAAATTAAATTTTCATGTTATAGGACTTCCTAAGCCGCATCTTTTTTGTAAGAACCATTTTTTCGTAATGTGTCTATTTTTGTGCGAAATTTGTCAATTTATGTGCCAAATATCGATTTTTCAGAAATCTCGTGTAAAATTTGACGACTTCGAAAAAAGTCTACAACTACAAAATTAAAGGCCATGACGAGCTGCATAGATCGGTCTTTGTCCCATCTCGATCGGCCTACTCTGCCGAAAAATGTGCTTCCACAAAGATTTTGACTGCCACTGCCAGACTGCCACCATTCATACCCCTGACTGCCACTGCCACTGCCACCATTCATACCCCCCCCCCCCATGACCCATAGATATTTTCTTTCCGCAAAGACACAGTAGATGGTGTGAATATTGTTTGCTATTGGATTTGAAACAAGCTCAGGTTATCGATAGATCATAGGCGCGCGAAAGAGTGGTGCGGTAGGGTGGCGGAGTGGACAGTGGTTGACTGCTTCCATGCAACCGTTATCGCGCCTCTGTTGTGCGCGCAAACGTTGAAGTTATCCTTTGCTTTGCTTTGCTCGCCGAACGAACTGATCCTGGCTTGTTCAGGGACGCGCTTCCTGATGCTGCACAACCAGCGTAACGACGACGGCATCAAGGGCTTCTTCCAGGAGGTGTACGAGATCTACATCAAACACTCCATGAATCCCTTCTACTCCTTGGACACACCCATTCAGTCGGCTGCCTTCGACAAGAAGGTCCAGCTCTTTGGCAAGAAGTTTCTCACCGGATGATTCCGTGATCTGAGGTCTTGAAGTGATCGAGGCTGTGATCCAACACCGTCTGCTGAGTACGTGTGCCGGAAGAAAACTATTGAGAAGAAGTAAATCGATACACTTCAATGATTGGTTGTTTTGCACATTACCACGAGCGGCGTGAAATTGTCGGCCTTGTGATACCGTCTTGATGCGTTTTGTCGTGTCATCAAGTGGCCTATGTGTTGTTCACAGTAAAATTGTCTTGCCAAGGGGTTTGCGCTTCGACTGTTCGACGTCGCCGTCTGTCATCATGGTAAGAATCTAATCACTGATCGACGTTCAGTTCGTTGTCTTTGTTCTAGTGCTGTGTCCTTGTCTCAGGGGAAGCGCCACCGAGGGGCCAAGTCCAAGCCTTTCATTGGCGACAAGAAGTCGGCACTGCGCTATCGCGTGGTCCACCGCAGCCAGCGCGATCCGCTCATCGCCGACGACAGTCGACAGGGCGTCCTTTTACCTGTCGGCGCTGACGCCGCCGCTGGAAGCTCCTCTGCAGCGCCTGCGTCCACTCGAGAAGAGCGCCTGGAGGAGCAGCGCAAGTACGGTATCCACTTCGAGGACGACTACGACTACCTGCAGCACCTGAGGGACGCCAACGAGCTGGTGCCCAGCGAAATCGGTCCGGGCGGCCTGGTCGAACAGAGGTGCAGAATTGGGCCAGAAACGGGCGGTCGCGCCGTCGACGCCGGCTTGGATATCGCCGTCGCTTCTCCGTCTAAAGAGCCAGCCATTCGACTGCCCGCCTCTTTGTTCGAAACCGAAGGCGTCCAGTTAGCGACCGGGTTGCTCAACCAAGCCGCCCCAAGGCCAGGTGAAATGAGAGACCAAAGAAAGAAGCATAGCTCGGCGTTCTCGAGTTGCATTTTCGTCGTCTAGGTCCACATCCCGAACTCGATCCGGATATTGTGGCGGCGCTGGACGGCGCCTTCGACGCCGACGAGTCAGATGGGGAACTGGAGGACGACTTCGTTCAGAAGGCCAATTGCTCGCCCTCGGACGGGCCTGTGGATGAGGCCGCGTTTGCAGAATACCGGGTGAAGCAAGATCCCATTATGTATTCGGATACTGGCTTCTTTCCTTGAAATAACTAAGGCTTTTGTTGGCTTAGAAGGCCGGTAGCGACAGCGACTGGGAGACCGATTCGGGTGGAGAGGAGAGCGACGACGACGTGCTTGACCGGGAGCCGAGCGATCCATTTGGTGGCGAGGAGACGAAGTCGCGTCTCACCCACTACTCCATGACGAGCAGCGTGATGCGCCGCTCCGAAGGACTGCAGTACATCGACAAGCACTTCGAGAAGGTGGGACTTTGTGTTTGCATCTGCGTCGCAGTGTAGTGATTGATGGTCTCAACGTTAGCCCATCGCATTCAGACCTTCGAGAAGTACGACGAGGAGAAGCTGGGCGATCTTGACATGCTGCTCGAGATGGAGGAAGAAGGAGCGGACGACGACCAGGAGGGAAGACTCTGCGGATTCCTCGAGCCCGACTCGGACAGGATTCTGGCGCTCGTGGAGAAGCACGCGACCGATCGGGAAGAGGCGAGGTGAGGAGGAGCGGGCCTCTTACTCTTTGACTGTTGTTGCTATCGCATTTTGTAACTGCTGCATCTGCTTGACCGCTTCCCTCTTCAGGAATCTAGCCAAGCCGGCCATCGAGGAGGGCGTGGAGGACGCGGAAGCCAAGAAGAGGACGCTGGAACGCGCCCAAGAGTTGGAGGCGGCCGACGGCGCTGGAGTGGAACCAACGACGCGCGTCTACGTCGACGACGACAAGGACAGACGTCAGCAGTGGGACTGCCAGTCCATCGTCTGTGAGTGCTCTCCGCCAGTGGACGGTTAGTGTACCAAAATACAAGCGTCCACCACTGTTACATTATGAGCACGTGACAGCTGATGGTAGATCGACGCGCTCAACCCAATTTGTTCGGTTACCACTTACCCACGGTTTGTGAGTGGTGAAGCGCGTAACCACCTGTGCGTTCAGCCTACAGTGCGTCCGTGCGTGTGAGCAGAATACGCTGAATTTGTGCGTGTAGCTTAGAGGCTGAGAAGTCATCTGAGATACACAGCCTGTTCAACTTCAGCCCGAACGAATGCACCTGTCCTTACCCCCCACTAGGGGGGGGGGGGGGGGGCCTTCCTAGAATGCACTTGTGCTTCGTTGCAATGCCGAATTCATTACCTACATTCCTTTGAATGTTTAAATCTGGCTTCGAATATGTTCACTTTCCGTTTGATGCTAAATTAACCAGAAGTTAAAGTTCAATTATACCCTTCTCGAATTATTAACCGAAGAAGGAAGAGGAGACAATGAAGAAGAAGAGGGACGTCGGCGGCAATCGGGAGAAGGAGAAGGATGTGGAGTCGGCGCAGCGGCGATCGCGAGGACGCAATCGGCAGCAGCGGCAGCGGCAGCGCCAACTGAGAAAGACGCCGAGCAGCGCCATCCGCCGGCAGTCGAGAAGCGAGGGTCGGCGACGACACCGACCGCTGGAGCAGCAGCCCTGGTTCCACGGATTCGTCACTCGCGAGGACATGACGGCGCTGCTGAAGAAGCCGGGCGACTTCCTTGTTCGTCAGACGGAGCCGCAAGACGGAGAAGGATTTTGCAACGTGCTGTCGGTCAAGATGCCGGAGCCGAAGCAGCAGCAGGGCCCCAGCCAGCAGCAGCAGACGACCCTCAAGCACTTTGTGCTGCGGCAGGGCGAGGACAAACGGTTCCGCGTCGGCGGCCAGAAGAGCGAGACGTCCAACAGCTTCGGCACAGTGTCGGAACTAATCGAGCACTACTACCGGTCGCCGCACCCCATCACCAAGCGCGGCCGGCCAGTGCGGCTTCTGCATCCTGTCAAGAAAGTCCACTGGGAACTCAACCGCGATGACATTGAACTAGGAGAGAAGCTGGGAGAGGGCGCCTTTGGCCATGTGGTCCGCGGCACGCAGCGAGTCCAGCCCGGCGGTCAGACGGTGCCGGTGGCCATCAAGTGCGTGCGCACCACACAGCTGACCAAGAACCAAGTGCTGGACATCATGAAGGAGGCGTGCCTCATGAGAGACTACAACCACCGCAACATCGTCCGCTTCTACGGCGTGGCGGCCAACGGCGAGCCCATCCTGATCATAACGGAGTTCGTCAACGGCGGCTCCCTCGACAAGTTCCTTCAGAAGCAGAGCAACTGGGCGCAGCTACGCCAGGTCGAGCTGACGCGCTTCTGCTTGGACGCCGCCCGCGGACTCGACGATTTGCAGAAGAAGAACTGCATCCACCGGGATATCGCCGCCCGCAACCGCCTCGTCGACGTCACGGAGAGCGGCGAGCGCCTGGGCGAAGATCAGCGACTTCGGCCTCGCCCGCAAGGAGTCCCAAGACAAGATGGACATGAAGAAGCGAGTGCCTATCCCGCCTGCTGGGCCCAGAGACCATGAAGCACGGCCCATGTACACCTCCAAGACCGGACGCTCTACCTCTTCGGAATCTTCATGTGGAAGATCTACAGCGCTGGCTGCGAGCCCTTCCCCGGTGGCTGATCCTCGTCCTTCGACTCCAACAGTCGACAGTGTCTAATTAGTCTACTCTTTCCCT
>JASAMZ010003160.1:0-63404 GCA_030248115.1 Linhomoeus sp. GSCO2_2
GTGTAGACTACGACGTTGAAGAGACTCACAACATCCAGAACATTCTCAAACGCCGGCGCAAAGTGTGTCGCAGGTCATACCTGAGCTTTGCAGAGTTGAGGCTTTATTTTCAGCCTCTGAACTTCCTTCCATGAAAGGGCAACAAGGCGACAACAACTGAGTGCTCTGCATAGAAGGCTGGAAAATCTGTTTCCTTCGTCTTCTCGATTTGCAGCCAGGCCACTGTGCAACTACTGTACTGTCACTCCCACCCAGCGGCCAGCAGTGCTAATCAACACAGCGTTATCTCCAACATCCCCTCCCCCCCCCCCCCCCCCCTAGCTACCCGGCGCCGCAAAACGCCGCAATTGCTACTCAGGAGGAATGTCATTTTAGACTTCTAAGTGCTTCACATTTTGAACGTACTAGTCCCCTGTGTACCTCTAGGCACTTTGCATGTACCTACGTATATCACAATTGGCCTGACCAAGGAGCTTCACAGTCGCATCCAGACGCCGCACGACGCGTCGGCGCTCGCGTATTCCAAGCTGTCGACCTTCTGATGCACGAAACACTGGTCATTTTCCGTGTCGTAGCTGAAGTGACTGCAATCGGCATGGCTTGAACAGGCCTCGGCAGGGGACAATCGGTCCCTCTCGATTCGGAACTCTTTGAATAAGGCGGTCGACCTCTTGCCAATGACCTCGAGACGGTAGTTGAATCGCTGAATTGCTGCAAAGCGAGGACTTTCAACGACTACGGTATACATGCAGAGATCAGCATTGTGTGAACCAAGCATTGTAGCTACATTTGTCACAAGCCTGTCCGGTCCACCCCTCAGGGCAGCTGCACTTGAATGAGCCATCAACAAAGTCGTTGGAACAGGTAGCCCCATTCTTGCAAGGATTGTTCGAACAGTAGTCTGGAACAAAGTCTTGTGACACATTCGTTGTGGCAGCATGACACCACTGCAACGATTGATGGCCAAAGGTATACTGCGGCTAGGCTACAGTAGCTGAACTTCCATCTAGAGTGCCCCAACTCTTGTCTGCAGTGCCATACTTTTGCTGGTGTCCTATCACCACCACCACACGCAACCAATCTCCCCACCTGGCATGCTGCAGTCGCGCGCACTCTTAGGACGTATCATCATGGCAGTCTTCAGAGCGGAGTAGGAGGCCCCCCACTTTTGATACCAGAAGATACCTTGCCATGACGCGACGCTGCAGGTGTCTGTGTCCGCTGGGTAGGGCCCATTGAGGTGGGCGTGCAGACAATCGCTTACCACCAGGCCCTAAACAACGAAGAAGAATGCATGAGAATGCCTTCCATGACATGGAAAAAGGCACACATACTTTGGAGCAGTGATGGCAATTTCCAAAATATCGAAACTAAGTAAGTACAGGTAAGTATACCCAGTTTTCGATAAAACTGGGTAAGTAAAAGTAAATTTACCCAGTTTTTACCCAGTTTTTAGAACTGGGTAAAACTGAGTACCCAGTTTATTTTAGCAATTTCTCTGTAAGTAAAACTGGGTACGGCCATTTTCGCGAATCTGAAACTGGGCAAGTAAAACTGGGTATACCCAGTAAAAATAAACTGGGTAAAACTGGGTAAGTGCATACTTACCCAGTTTCGGGTTGCCATCACTACTTTGGAGGATTCAAAACGTTGCGCCCTAACAGTTGTTGAAATGTGATGGCTTCCCAGAGCAAACAGAGTTCTGTCCGCGCTTGGAAGCCGTCACATTTCAGGCACACAACTTGTTCCCCAACAGTGCGCATACGCATGGTTGCCCTGGGCGCAGTGCAGCGATGGGCGTGCGTCGTTGTCTTCGTCTTTGGCACTGAACTTCTGTCCAGTGGACATGGCCATTGCGTCACCACCCAGGCTGCCCGAGTAACCCGTCGCTGTCAAAAGATACTTAGATGAGGCGTCTCCAACCTAAACAAACACTCTGATTTGACTCGCAGCCGTTCGTTGAAGTGCCCATTAAACCAAAGAAGAAATTCGAGCAATTGGGCAAAGTCCGACTAACCGCAAACGTGTCATAGGTGGCTGAACCCTCTTCACCGCCACAGCCTCCCATGTGCACTCTCAGTTCCATTGGTGTGGAGGCGGTGAGTCGATGCATCGTCTCCAGACCCAGCCAGAATTCCCCCGAGAGATCACCGAAACCGACCTCGCTTTCGGCATAGGTTCTGTCAAAGTCCAGGATTCTGTTGAACCGTCTGAAGAAAGACCACGCGTTGTCAAACACAACATTCCGTGCTCAGTTGGGTCTAAAGCGCTCAGCTTTAGTGCACTTTGTCATCGTACTAGCCGTTCCTTCCTGTTGCAGAAGAATTTCTGTGATCTGAATAGCATGGAATGTAGTCGTCAACTAGAGCCTGCAGTCCGTAGGAGAATCTCTATGGTCAATGGCGTTGGGTTCAGCTCATAGACAATTGTGTTTAGCCCGTGGGACATTTCAGATAGATCTCAAGTCATTCGACCCTGTGCCACTGCCAGTGGGCTCGCACCAGCTCCCGTGCCTGTAAATACACAATAGACACTTGCGTTTAGCCGCCGCCGCCGCCGCCGCCGCCGCCGCCGCCGCCGCCGCCGCCGCCGCCGCCGCCGCCGCCGCCGCCGCCGCCGCCGCCGCCGCCGCCGCCGCCGCCTTCTCTCTACCTGAACCAGTTCCTCGCAGGAAACACAACGATGAGACGTCTGGCAATGAAGGAAACGATGTCAACCATTCCCATAGAGATGGCCAACACAATAAACGACTTCGCAAAGGGTTTCTCGTTCTTTCCTGGCGCGGCGACACACCACAAGACCAATGTGTAGACTACGACGTTGAAGAGACTCACAACATCCAGAACATTGACGCCGGCGCAAAGTGTGTCGCAGGTCATACCTGAGCTTTGCAGAGTTGAGGCTTTATTTTCAGCCTCTGAACTTCCTTCCATGAAAGGGCAACAAGGCGACAACAACTGAGTGCTCTGCATAGAAGGCTGGAAAATCTGTTTCCTTCGTCTTCTCGATTTGCAGCCAGGCCACTGTGCAACTACTGTACTGTCACTCCCACCCAGCGGCCAGCAGTGCTAATCAACACAGCTTTATCTCCAACATCCCCTCCCCCCCCCCCCCCCCTAGCTACCCGGCGCCGCAAAACGCCGCAATTGCTACTCAGGAGGAATGTCATTTTAGACTTCTAAGTGCTTCACATTTTGAACGTACTAGTCCCCTGTGTACCTCTAGGCACTTTGCATGTACCTACGTATATCACAATTGGCCTGACCAAGGAGCTTCACAGTCGCATCCAGACGCCGCACGACGCGTCGGCGCTCGCGTATTCCAAGCTGTCGACCTTCTGATGCACGAAACACTGGTCATTTTCCGTGTCGTAGCTGAAGTGACTGCAATCGGCATGGCTTGAACAGGCCTCGGCAGGGGACAATCGGTCCCTCTCGATTCGGAACTCTTTGAATAAGGCGGTCGACCTCTTGCCAATGACCTCGAGACGGTAGTTGAATCGCTGAATTGCTGCAAAGCGAGGACTTTCAACGACTACGGTATACATGCAGAGATCAGCATTGTGTGAACCAAGCATTGTAGCTACATTTGTCACAAGCCTGTCCGGTCCACCCCTCAGGGCAGCTGCACTTGAATGAGCCATCAACAAAGTCGTTGGAACAGGTAGCCCCATTCTTGCAAGGATTGTTCGAACAGTAGTCTGGAACAAAGTCTTGTGACACATTCGTTGTGGCAGCATGACACCACTGCAACGATTGATGGCCAAAGGTATACTGCGGCTAGGCTACAGTAGCTGAACTTCCATCTAGAGTGCCCCAACTCTTGTCTGCAGTGCCATACTTTTGCTGGTGTCCTATCACCACCACCACACGCAACCAATCTCCCCACCTGGCATGCTGCAGTCGCGCGCACTCTTAGGACGTATCATCATGGCAGTCTTCAGAGCGGAGTAGGAGGCCCCCCACTTTTGATACCAGAAGATACCTTGCCATGACGCGACGCTGCAGGTGTCTGTGTCCGCTGGGTAGGGCCCATTGAGGTGGGCGTGCAGACAATCGCTGTACCACCAGGCCCTAAACAACGAAGAAGAATGCATGAGAATGCCTTCCATGACATGGAAAATGGCACACAGACTTTGGAGCAGTGATGGCAATTTCCAAAATTTGGAAACTAAGTAAGTACAGGTAAGTATACCCAGTTTTCGATAAAACTGGGTAAGTAAAAGTAAATTTACCCAGTTTTTACCCAGTTTTTAGAACTGGGTAAAACTGAGTACCCAGTTTATTTTAGCAATTTCTCTGTAAGTAAAACTGGGTACGGCCATTTTCGCGAATCTGAAACTGGGCAAGTAAAACTGGGTATACCCAGTAAAAATAAACTGGGTAAAACTGGGTAAGTGCATACTTACCCAGTTTCGGGTTGCCATCACTACTTTGGAGGATTCAAAACGTTGCGCCCTAACAGTTGTTGAAATGTGATGGCTTCCCAGAGCAAACAGAGTTCTGTCCGCGCTTGGAAGCCGTCACATTTCAGGCACACAACTTGTTCCCCAACAGTGCGCATACGCATGGTTGCCCTGGGCGCAGTGCAGCGATGGGCGTGCGTCGTTGTCTTCGTCTTTGGCACTGAACTTCTGTCCAGTGGACATGGCCATTGCGTCACCACCCAGGCTGCCCGAGTAACCCGTCGCTGTCAAAAGATACTTAGATGAGGCTTCTCCAACCTAAACAAACACTCTGATTTGACTCGCAGCCGTTCGTAGAAGTGCCCATTAAACCAACGAAGAAATTCGATCAATTGGGCAAAGTCCGACTAACCGCAAACGTGTCATAGGTGGCTGAACCCTCTTCACCGCCACAGCCTCCCATGTGCACTCTCAGTTCCATTGGTGTGGAGGCGGTGAGTCGATGCATCGTCTCCAGACCCAGCCAGAATTCCCCCGAGAGATCACCGAAACCGACCTCGCTTTCAGCATAGGTTCTGTCAAAGTCCAGGATTCCGTTGAACCGTCTGAAGAAAGACCACGCGTTGTCAAACACAACATTCCGTGCTCAGTTGGGTCTAAAGCGCTCAGCTTTAGTGCACTTTGTCATCGTACTAGCCGTTCCTTCCTGTTGCAGAAGAATTTCTGTGATCTGAATAGCATGGAATGTAGTCGTCAACTAGAGCCTGCAGTCCGTAGGAGAATCTCTATGGTCAATGGCGTTGGGTTCAGCTCATAGACAATTGTGTTTAGCCCGTAGGACATTTCAGATAGATCTCAAGTCATTCGACCCTGTGCCACTGCCAGTGGGCTCGCACCAGCTCCCGTGCCTGTAAATACACAATAGACACTTGCGTTTAGCCCGTAGGCATTGGGTTTAGCCCGTAGGAGATTTCAGATGGATCTAAAGACATTTGACATAGATCCAAAGCAGTTTGATGCTGAGCCCCTGCCAGTGCATGCAGTGCCTGCGAATACACTTTGGAGTCTCACAACGACAACTCTGTCATGAATGGTGAGTGACACTGTAAAGTGCTTGTGGCACGAAATCAAACGTCAAGCGCAGTGTGCGGCGCCTTCAGTGCTCAGAATGTACTGGGGCTAGAAGGGGGGCATCAATAAAACCCCCTCCTTTTTTTAGTTCCCCTGTCAGGCTAGCACATCTCGCTTGTATTCTATTTTCTCTTTTTTGTCAGTAGTCTGTCTTTGAATGAACTATATCTTTCAAACCTTTGTCTGTAGTCATCACGTCTCGTCTTGTCGAAGTCGTCCAGGTCGTTCGAGCAGACAAGTTGTGGGAATCGGTGTCGCGCTCAAGACAAGTGCTCGAACAACGCTGCAACGCAACCCTCGAGTGCTCCAGTTCCAGTTAGAAGTACGCGCTGCCGTGACGCTGTTGTGAACCCTGGGCAGGGCTGAGAACTAGCCGCTTACAGCTGGTGCGTTGACCGGGAACAGGTCACGTGCACAGCTGTGAGAGGTTTACGTAAGGAGGACTGAGTGCTCTCTCCATCTCTCTCTCTTTCGTGTCGTAATCCAAATTGACGGAAAACTGACCAGACCAGAGACCGTACGCGAGCTAAGCCGTGATGGCTGATCCGAATCTTTCGAGTCACAACCCAAATTCTCTCGTGTCCCTCAGCAAGAGGAAGACAACGGATCAATTGCTGCTCGCTGAGAATGTGGAGTACGGTCGAGTCAGTCCGTCCCTTCTGGAAATCGAGAGAGAAGGTCACGAGCGAAGGTTGAGCGCTCAGAAAGTGAAGCCCACTGAAGGTGGCAATCCGCCGAATTCAGATGGCGAGGAAGAGCCTGTTGACAGCGACGGAGAGAGTGTCGTGTCTGAGACCGTGAGAGGCGAGGCGATGCCTCAGGAGGCTCCCCAGATGTTGGGCATGATGCAGATGTTGCAGGCGGTGCTCAGGGAGGAGCGAGAGGCTCGAGAACGAGAACTGGAGCGGAAGGAGCGAGAGCAGCGTGAAGAGCGTGAGGCTAGGGAGCGTGAGACAGAGAGAAGGGAGCAGAGGCGTGAACAAGAGCGTAGAGAGGAGAGAGAAGAGTCACGCCGTCAGTTGGAAGTTGAGCGTAGAGAAGAGAGAGAAGAGTCGCGTCGTCAGTTGGAGGCGATTCTGAATCACACACGAGTGCCAGATTCGGCGGGTCCCTTCTCTTCTACCGCAGTCGGCACCGATAGTTTGAATGGCTTGGGTACGGTATTGAATACTTTGGCATACACTAGACCCAGTTTGGCCAAGTTTGCGGGTCTGGATAGAGACAATTTTGCCGATTGGTTTGTCGAGGTTGGGATCGCTGTCGACACTTATCCGCAGGAGGTAAAACGCAAGTACCTGTTAGAGATGTTGACTGGCGATGCTCTGAAATTTTTCATGTCGATGTCAGACGAGACGAAGGCAGACTATCAGACGGTCGTCGAACAACTGTCGACCAATTTTGCGGACAGACGCACTCGGACCACGAAAATGTCGTCTCTGTGGGGCAAGCGTCAGCAGAACTATCAGTCGGTTCATCAGTGGCGTTCGATCATGGAACGGGAAATCCGCACTGCTGAAAAGGCGATTACGGTACCTGAGGCGGAAGCGCTGGTGTGTCCTTGTGGTAAGATCTGTCACCGCGAGAACCTCAAGAACAAAACTCGATATGAGTCCTGCCAAGCATTTGTTGTTCACCAGTCGCTTCTTCCTGCAAATCAGGCTGTCTTGGAAGATGACGAATGGACAATCGACGCTGTTTTTGCCGCGGCTGCTAAGAAAGAGAGTGAAAGAGAAATGAAGCAACCTGTCACCAAATCGGCTTCTGATAGAGGGCCTCGAGGGCAGACGCAACAGAATTCACAGGGTGCTTGGGAGAGGGCGAATGTCCAGCAGGCCCCGTTTGAGAGTGCGCGTCAGGACCAGATCGGCGTTCGGCCCCTGTTTCGGGGGAGTGGAACCGCTCGTGAGTGCTTCCATTGCCATCAAACTGGTCATGTCAGATCGCAGTGTCGGAACCGGGTGTGCACATTTTGCCGCGATCGTGGGTATTCGTCTTTCATTGGTCACACAGACGAACAGTGTTTCAAACAAGACGCAATTAGGGCGCAGTCGCCTGCCACTCAGCCACTACATGCGGGTGGAGGACGATCCAGTGAACAACAGATGCAGGGACAGTCCTCTTTCGGACCGAATCATGGTGGGCATCAGGGTCCCTCACGTGGGAACTGGCGTGGTGGTGGTAGCTTCCGTGGAGGTGGACAGGTTAGTGGTCGTGGTGGAACGACAACTTACAACAGTGCTAGGAGTACTCAGGTGCAAGAGCAGGGATTTGAAGGCTCTGGAAGTCCGACAGATGGTGGTTTGACAGCTGTCATGTTTGCAAAATCGTTGGTGGGCCCTGACGTTGAGACCGAGCGGCGGCCCATACTGTATTATCCGAAAGGGTTCGTCTTTTATGGGTTGCCACCTGTGTCGGAGAAGGTGCCTTTGACGGAGCTTTTGAGTCAGGGAGAGTTGGCTTCCATAGCTGACACTGGGGCGACGACAACGTGCGTCTCTGAGGCCGTGAGAGACAAGTTGATCGCCTACTATAAGAGCTTGGTTGATGACATTTCTCCGATGTACTCAGCTGAAGTGAAGCAGGTGGGTACTTCGGCAGGAAACGTCAATTCGTTGGGTAAGATCACGTTGGGGGGTACTTATAAGGACAAGTTCCCCTTTGATGTGCAGGCGACAGTCATGAAGGACATGGGCCTGGACATACTGATTGGCAACGATCTGTTGTGCAAGTTCGGCGTGTATTTGAAGGACCTGGATGGGGTTCCTCTGCCGACTTATCTGCCGCCGTTTAGAGTTCCCGTAGTGAAGCAGGATGGTGGCGATGCTTCCAGGGTGGCTGTTGACGCTAGGAAGGAGATAGTGGGTGAGGCAGTCGGACTGTCTGAGATGGTTCCAGAGAGGGTTCATTTTGTGAAGCCTGCCAAAGAGACGTGGTTGTATCTGCACCATGTGGATACAGTAGCGTTTCTGGAATCTGAGGCATTCCAGGGGTATTTGGTGGAGAACGAACTTGTGCTCACCTCTAGCAGAGAGGATGAAGTCCTAGAGTTGGCGACCATTCACCCTGACTTAGTCAAAGAAGCGACGACTGAGGAGCCGGTAAAGATGATCACTCCAGAGGAGCGGAGGCGACAGTACGCTTCGGGGGTGACGCCCGATGGAGTGGTCAAGGACGAGGTCACCCTGGAACATTTGGGTTTGAAGATCGGCCGGTCGCTGTTGACGGAAGAACAGAGTAAGCGATTAGATGCCATCCTGCAGCGCTATAAGAACACCGTTTTCGCGCATTCGGAGTTCGATATTGGGTGCACTCACGTTCTCAAGCACAAAATCGAGTTGTTGCCTGGCAGTCGGCCGGTGAAACAGAAGGCGCGATCAGTTACGCAAGCGCAGGAGGAAGTCATTAAGACCGAGATCGACAAATACCTCAAATTTGGTGTGATCGCCCCTGCGCAGTCAGATTGGGCGTCTCCGATCGTCTTGGTTGTCAAGCCGGACAAGTCGATCCGCTTCTGTCTTGACTTTCGTATCCTGAATCGCATGTCCAAAGTGGATACGTTTGGGCCTCCGGATCAACGCCAGTTGTTGACTAGTCTGAGGAAGGCGATCATCTTCAGTTCGCTGGACTTTTGTAGTGCATACTGGCAGATTTTGATGGAAGAGGCGTCGCAGGAGCTGACGACCTTTATTACGCCGTCTCAGGGCGCGTTTCAGTTCACTTCGATGCCGTTTGGATTGGTGAACGCGGGCGCCACGTTCTGTCGATTGATCAATACGGTGCTCCAGAAATACATTGGAGTGTTCGCTCAAGCTTATGTCGATGATTTGCTCCTTTACAGTGAATCGATTAGTGATCAGATCGATCATTTGGAGTTGGTTTTTGCAGAGATTGAGAAAGCCCATCTGAAGGTTAAGCCGAAAAAATGCTTCCTGTTCCGTACTTCCATCGATTATCTGGGACACACGATTTCGGCAAATGGCATTCAGATTTGCGATAAGAACGTCAGTAAGGTCCAGAATTTGAGACCGCCAAAAGATCGGCACCAATTGCAACAGGTTCTGGGACTTATCAATTTCTTCCGTCATTTTGTGAAGGGTCTGTCGCTGATAGCAATGCCGTTGACCGATCTGCTTCGGAAAGATCATGACTGGCAGTGGGCGGAGAACGAGCAGTTTGCCTTCGAGTATTTGTGTCACCTGATCACTTCGCCGCCTGTCTTGCTGGCGCATCCGTGCTTTGAGAAGCCGTTCATTATCTATGTGGACGCTTCCAGCCAAGGGTTTGGAGCGTGCCTGATGCAGAAGAACGGCGAGGGCAAAGAGCAGCCGATAGCGTTTGCGTCAAAACGGGTCTTAGGCCCACAGAGCAAGTATGGGGCTACGCGGCTTGAGGCGATGGCTTTGCTTTGGGCGGTACGTCACTTTCGCTACTACATTGACGGCCGGTCTACTGTGGTCTACACTGACTGTCAGGCCCTACTTCCGATGGTTCATTCGCCAAAAAGTTCGCAGCACATTTACAAAGAAGCGGTTCTTTTGCAAGAGTACGACATCCAGTTGAAACACAAGTCCGCTTCTGAGAACGCTGCTGCAGACGCCTTGTCGAGGTTGGTTCCTTTGATGGAGTACGACGAGGAAGGGGAAGAGGCCGCTGACGCCTCCATAGAGGTGGCTGCGTATAGGACGCACGTCTTTTCGCCGTTTTGCCATGAGTTGTTGGCGTTGACGCCTGAACAGTTCCGTCAGGCCCAAGTCGAGGACACTGAGACGAATCGTTTGATTCAGTTCTTGGAAGCAGATCGCGTGCCTGACGATAGGGCGGCGCAGCGAGCTTTACTAGTGGCGTTTCCGAAATTCGTCATTATGGGCTCTTTGCTGTGTCGGCGTTGGGGTTCACGGATTGTTCCAGTGGTTCCTTTCCAGTTGCGTTTGCCATTGCTGAAGGCGGCTCACCGGTCGTACGGTCATTTTCATGGAGAACGGGTCTTTGCGCTGCTGAAAGACAGGGTTTGGTGGCCTGGCATCAGAGCCGATTGCATCTCGTTTGGGTACATGTGTCACGAGTGCAATTTGTACAACGATGCACCAAAAATCGACCCACCCCTGCGTCCCATCGAGGCCTACCGGCCGTTTGATCGGGTTGAGTTGGACGTGGCCCATCTTCCTAAGTCCAAGAATGGGTTTTCATGCGTGCTGGTGTTCATGGACTCGTTTACCCATTGGCCAGAGGTGAGGGCGTTCAAGAAGGAGCCGACTGGGAAGGAGGTCTGTCGCGCATTGGCTGAGTTGGTCATAGCCAGACACGGTTTCCCTTCGATATTTCACTCGGACAGGGCGAAGAATCTGTTAGAGGGTCGGGACGTTCAGACCTATTGTCAGCAGCACAACATCAGGACGACGACCTCTTTGTCCTTTGTCCCTAGATCCCAGGGTGGTGTGGAAAAGGTGCAAAAGACGATCGAGCGCATTTTGCTCAAGTGGCACAACGAATATAAGACTTCATTCGGCTGGGAGGAACTGCTGCCAGCAGCCTTGTTGGCGTACCGAACTGCGGTACATCGCTCTACTAAGTTCTCCCCTTACTTCCTGATGTTCGGACGCGATTGCGCGACGCCGTTGAACTTGTTCCCTTTGCCTGTCTTCGATCCGGAACAGTTCGATGAGGACAACTACGATGAGTATGCAGAGGCGTTGGTCGAACGATTGATTCGTTCATGGGAATCTGCTAAAGAGAACAGCCGGCGGATGCAAAGGTACAATCAGAGCCACTTCTTGAAGCGGCGGTGTCGCATGCCGCGGATCAACGTGAGCGATTTCGTGTACCTTTTCCATCCTTC
The DNA here is from genome assembly GCA_030248115.1 of Linhomoeus sp. GSCO2_2. Lineage (NCBI taxonomy): Eukaryota > Metazoa > Nematoda > Chromadorea > Monhysterida > Linhomoeidae > Linhomoeus > Linhomoeus sp. GSCO2_2. The sequence goes on from JASAMZ010003160.1 coordinate 11,373, forward strand.
AATCGGCAAGAACAGTGGTTTGCCCCAGAGGTCTGGGCCCTACAGGGTGGTCGAATTGACGACGACGGGTGCTATCATTGTGCCCCAGCATCCTTGCCCCAACGACTACGATGACGCCAAAGAGGATGAGTGCATTCATTGTCGGGAACGGTATTTGGTCAGTTTGCACCGTTTGAAGTTGTGCGGCCAGCCGCGTCGTGGCATGCCGTTGCCGACGTTTCATCGAGAGAATTGAAGGGTCGTACTACTCTGGCGCGTTAGTCTTTGTCGTCCATTGGAGGAGGAGGGGATGACAAGCAAGGATGAGGTGGTAGTAGATTGGCGCGTGGCGCGTTGCGTGTGTGATTCATGATAGTAGGCTAAGGATGCTTCCTGCTCAAGTCTTCTGGTCGTCAAGTCTTCTGGTCGTCAAGCAAGGTGGCGCTGGTCGTACGAGCTGTAGGCGCTGGTCGGGCTTCGGTCGTCTACCATTCGAGCTGAATGAAGACAAGGCGATTTAGGCTAAGGAGGCTTTTCTATACGGGGCATGTAAGCAGGGCATCATTAAGATACCCTGCATTCTTTAAGTTCCTCTGGCGCGTATATAGTCTAGCACATTTCGTCTGTATTCTAGTACTAGAGTCTATAGCCCGTGGATAACGCATTGCAGCTTCAGAAACCGATGCCGCGCAGCTGACGCGCTGCAGCTTCAGAGACCGATGTCGCGCAGCTGACGTGCTGCAGATTCAGAGACCGATGTCGCGCAGCTGACGTGTTGCAGCTTCAGAGGCCAATGTCGCGCAGCTGACGCGCTGCAGCTTCAGAGACCGATGTCGCGCAGCTGACGTGCTGCAGATTCAGAGACCAATGTCGCGCAGCTGACGTGTTGCAGCTTCAGAGGCCGATGTCGCGCAGCTGACGCGCTGCAGCTTCAGAGAACGATGTCGCGCAGCAGCTTCAGAGACCGATGTCGAGCAGCCGACGCGTTGCAGCTTCAGAGACCGATGTCGCGCAGCTGACGCACTGCAGCTTTAGAGACCGATGTCGCGCAGCTGACGTGCTTCAGCTTCAGAGACCGATGCCGCGCTGCTGACGCGCTGCGCTTCTGACAATGGTTCGGGATTGCTGGTCTCGGTGTGGTATCCCGACAGAGGAGCGACAGACAAAGGAGCGACGGACAGAGAAGCGACGACAAAGGAGCGACGCGACAAAGGAGCGACACGACAAAGGAGCGACGCGACAAAGGAGCGACAGCTCGAACTTCGATTTGTCAGCCAGTTCTAATTCTTTCGGCGGCCAGAAATTGCCGAATGGCGACGCACGCTATGTTCACATCCATCTCTGGTTGATTTACTAGGTGTAGAGCAAAATTTCGACAAACGTTAATTTAGAATTTGGGCGCCACTCACGAGATTTCTTTTACAAACACATCGTCAATGCGTGTCGAGTCCAGTGTAGACAGTTCGATATTGTAAATTGTACTCGTTTGGTTGCATCTGTTTACCTCTGGGAAATGGGATACTGCTTACGGGCGATTTCATATTAAAATAACATTTTATTTGCAGCAAAGCCGATTACTCAATCTTGTAGGATGAGGAGCAGATCCAGTGTTTCATGTAGCCAATTTCTGGCCGCTGAAACTATTAGAACTGGCTGGCAAAACGAAGTTTGAACTGTCGCTCCTTTGTCCGTCGCGCCTTTGTCGTGTCGCTCCTTTGTCGCGTTGCTCCTTTGTCGTCGCTCCTTTGTCCGTCGCTCCTTTGTCTGTCGCCCCTTTGTCGGTGAACCCTCGGTGTCGCTTTGCGCCGACTGCTTGCCCGTTGTCGCGCAACTCACGCGTTGGATCGGATATTCGCAGCCCGGTGTCGTGCAACTCAGGCGCTGGAGAACATGGCCCTACTGTAATTGCGCGTCCAAGTGTTGTCAAAATGTTGTCTCACTTGGTACCTACTGAACCTCTGCCTCAAACTTTCTCGGATTCAGCACTAAACGCAGGCAACACTGGCCGTCACCGCGGACTGTGTATGGCGGTTCTGAATGTAGACTGTGCACTGTACGCAGGCTGCACTGGCCGCGAACTATCTATGGCTACCCGCAGTGTAGATTGTGTACGCGCGCGGCTTTACTTCAGCGCGGGACGGCCCGCCGGTATTGTAGAGTGAAGAGCGTCGACCCTCCACTATAGCAGCATATAATCAATAGTCTGACGTCACCGGCTTCGCGACATAGGCGGTCGCTCGTGCGACGCGCACTCATTGGACCGATGCGTGCTCGCGACGCACGGTGATTGGATAGACGAAATACGTCATCCGATAGGCGGCGCGGCAGTCGATCGACCGAATTTAGGCGGCGGCCAAAGACCAAACTTCCGCCAGATGGTCCCCCGTGGAAGGCGGTTCCGAAAATGTATAGATGTCCAGGATCCGAGGCCGCGGTCGAAAGATATTTTGTTCACACACAAATAGACAGACTGACAGACAGCGCGCGATTAGTAGAGAGGAACAGACAGCGCGCGATTAGTAGAGAGGATCTCTGTCAGTAGTCTGTCTTTGAATGAACTATATCTTTCAACCTTTGTCTGTAGTCATCACGTCTCGTCTTGTCGAAGTCGTCCAAGTCGTTCGAGCAGACAAGTTGTGGGAATCGGTGACGCGCTCAAGACAAGTGCTCGAACAACGCTGCTACCCTCGAGTGCTCCAGTTCCAGTTAGAAGTACGCGCTGCCGTGACGCTGTTGTGAACCTTGGGCAGGGCTGAGAACTAGCCGCTTACATTGCAGCGGCTCAACTCCTCCACCAGGCTCTCGTAGTTGTCGCCACCGGCCATAGCTGTGGGGTAGGTAGCGACAGTAAAGCGTAGACAAGGCACAGTAGGGTTTTGTCGCGTTTCGACACTTGGAGAATTTGTTCGCAAATCACTCAACACGACTGTATATTCTCCGAAGAGTAGCGAGGACTGCGAGAGAGCACGCACACACACACACACACACACACACACTTAATTCGCCTCATTCTCCTTCATCTTCTTACGCAGAAGGAGGTTGCGCAGCTCCTGCTTCATTTCGGCCGAGTGGGCCAGCTTGACCAGAGGGTCGGCGTCTTCGAAGAGGCTGAACGCCGCCTCGACTCCGCGCGGCTCGCTCTCCACCAGGCCGTTGGCCCGGCGGACGAACTCCCGGATGACGTCCTTGCGCGGGGCCAGCGCGATGAGACTGCACCAAGAGAGTTACTGGGGTTGACAAGGGTGTCAAATGCAACACGCACCACCAATTCCTGTAGAAATGACTACTTCAAAGATAAATTGGCAGTAACGCGAGCACGAAAAGTGGAAATTCTGCCTGCCACACTCAAAAATATCAAAAATTTCTTGCTGTGACACATGAAGAAGCACATTTTGCTCCAAGTGTAGCAAAATCATCAGGCGAAGCACATAAACTCGCCAAATTGCCTTGCAAAAATACCAACACGCATTCAGGTCGCAGCTTGTCAGGGCTGAGTTTTGGACCTTGCCCATCTAGGACATAAACACATACCGGTCCAGCGTGAGCTCCAGACGGGCCGCGACGTCGGCTTCGCTGCACAGCCAGTGGTCGCCCGACCCCAGCGGCCAGCCGAACCGGCACCCGGTGCAGCTCTCGCGCACGGCCTGCGCCTCGTAGGGGAAGGCGATTTTGGCGAAGCTCTTCAGGAAGAGCAGTTCAACTCTGCGCTCGTTCGAGGTCGTCATGATGACAACGGCTAGTAGTAGGGTGAAAGGAAGCGGTCCGTGCCCCTTTCCGTAGTCGGTGCCGTCTTTGTTCGAGCCGCTAGGCGGCAGCTGCTCGAGCCGTCTCGGGGCGAAAAGGGGGAGGGGCGCTACTGTGCTAGCGGGCGGCGATACGTCTATCCGCGCTGCCCGGGCTGGCGAAGGCGGCGGCTGTCGCGCGGCGGCGGCGGGGGCGTAAAGAGGCGGCGCTAAGACAAAGGGCGCGTTGTCGTCGCGGGTGCGAAAATGCGGTAAAGCGAGCTCAGCTGCGTCTGCCTACCGCCCGCCTGCCTGCCCCTATCCCTTCTGTTACGCTGCGCGACGATCGATCGATCGATAAGGACAGGGGGCAGGTAAGGGCTCCCTCCCTCCCTCCCTCCCTCCCTCCCTCCCGCCGGGCGCCTGCCCTGTCAGCCGTTGGATTGGACTTTTGATAGAAGCCGCTGCGTCTTATGGCGCGAGTCGCCGCTGCACTGAGCAGCGCGCTGCGCCGATTGCTTGCACCTTTCGGCACTCTTCCAATTGTCCTTATCCGCTAGGTAAGGGACGGAAGATTAAATCCCCTTCGCGAACGTGCTCTCTGGGCGCGCCCGCGTTTAAAAGGACGCCTAGCGCCTAAAGCCCGACCGGCGGGGACGGCGCGCGTTAGCCTCTTTGTTCCGCCGGCTAGCTTACGCGCGCGCGCGCGGCTGTCCTGCTATAGCACAGAGGGCCGGAGCGCGCGAAGCTGGCGGCGGCGACGCCGTCCTCCTTCCTTCTGACGAGCGGGCCACGCGGCCGCCGAGAACTGTCGCCTCACGCGAAGAAAGCGCCTGTCGCCCGCTCCGCCTAGCCAGCCGGGAGGAGGACGATTGAAAGACAAGGGGAGGGAATCGAACGGGCGAGAGCGAGAATGAATCGCAAAGGGCAGGCTAGCTAGCTAGCGTACAGACGTCGGATTCTAAGAACGCGCCGATCCCAGCGACGAAGCGGCGAGAGAGAAGGAACCGCAATCCGACAGAAATGCAAAGGTTTGGCGAGCGGGCGACGCACATTTGCAAGCTTCCTCCTACCGCTAGAAACTGCGTAACAGAGCACTGCACCACCGCGACAGAAATGCAAAGGTTTGGCGAGCGGGCGACCGGCGACGCACGTTGGCCTATCATTAGAAACGGGTGGGGATTTTGGGCGCTTTTAATAAATCGCTTTGCGCTTTTAATAAAGTCACGAAGCGCTTTTAAATGGCAACTAGCGCTTTTAATTTGCCACGACAGCTTTTGCTTGCCGCTCTTCGCAAATGGCAGGAGGCGCTTTTAAAATGGCAGAACGCGCTTTTAAATGGCATGTTGCGCTTTTAATTCCTCCGGCAGTATTCCCCTGGACTTGACGCGGTGGAGGAGCGTATTCATGGCACGCAGCAATGCCGAGGCATCGCTGTTTGCGCGACAGGGCAAAGCAAGGAAGGGGCTCAACCGGCCTAAGCAGGAGGTGAATTATATGGAGGAGTGTTTATTCCACTTACAGTTTGCACTAAAACTCGGTCGACGTCGCGCCTGGCGGGTCTCAGCTGAGGCTTAGCGCGACCACCAACTTCAGGGCGCGCTCCGCGCGCCCTGAAGTCGGTCACCGGTCGCGTTAAGCCTAAGCTTCGACCCGCCAGACTGCGACGCCGACTGACTCTTGTGGACTGTGGGCGCAGGGCGAGCCTAAGCATAGCCTAAATTCAAAGGAATATGCGCTGTCAAGGGATAGCAATATGTGCAATCAAGAAATGCGAATTCTGGACATCCAAGTTACGTGAATGCACACAGAATGCGACGAGAAAGTCATCCATTCAGTGCGGTCGCCTATGTCCCCACCGTCTGCCTTTTGGTTGACCAGCGGCACGGCTCCGCAGCTTCCACGGAATTAAAAGCGCAAGTTGGCATTTAAAAGCGCATTCTGCCATTTTAAAAGCGCTTCCGGCCAAATTAAAAGCGCGCCGCTGCGTTTCGCGGCCGCCAGAAATTAAAAGCGCAAGGTGCCAATTAAAAGCTGGACGTGCCATTTAAAAGCTGCAAATATTTATCCCCATTAGAAACTGCGCAATAATACACAGAGCGCTGCGCCAGCACGACAGAAATGCAATGAAGGCCAGTGGAGTGGGGAGGGGGAAGGCACGCACGTCTGCAAGCCACCCTCCCTCCTGCCGCGAGACGAAACGTTAGAAGGGCGACGGCGACGCTCCCTCCCGCCGCGCGCCGGCTCCGTTGGTTTGAGTGGGACGCTTCTGATTGGGAATGAGCACGCATTATTAGCACTCCGACCCCAAAAGGGGCGGAGTGCTATAGTGGAGCTGCTCCCGATCAAAATTTTTGCCCCAAGATTTCTCGCGCGTGGTCCATCCGATTTGAACGGGGTTTTTTTTAATCGATAGCTCTCGAGGGGTAGTAGGGGTGCTCGGGCCTTCGTTTTTTTCGCGTGGTGGAAAAATTTTGAGAAAAATTCAAAAATTTGAATTTTTACTTACTGGGAGGGTGTTCACCCAGCTGGCATTTCTGGAATAGTGGGCCGATTTTGACGCCCTTTGGACATGTTATAGCCCTCGACGAGACGAACAGGGGAAAAAAAATCCCGAGCCAATCGGCCGACGCGTTCTCGGGTTACGGTAGCCGAAAGCGGTTTTTTGACAAAAAATTGCCTTTCAAAAATCCTAGTAAATCAGGGAGTTGTTGGATCGGGCCAGATATCTCAAATCGGCAAGATTATCATGTTCTCTTTCGTTTAAGACCAAAATCGCCGAAATCCGCCGAGGAAATCTTGAGTTCTGCTGTCACAACGGGTCTCCGTCGGGGGTCGAAAATTCCAATTTTCGACTTTCGGCCGTTTTAGCGCCCGATTTCGACGATTTATGGCCAAATGGACTGCACCACGCGATTCCCCGTTGAAAACTGATCCGGAGTCGATTTTCAAAAATATTTTTTCGGCTACCGTACCCCGGCCGCGTCCAAAATTCGAATTTCCACCCGGGTGGTCAAAATCAATGTTGGAGTCGATCCCGGTGCTTTCGAGGTCGCTGATGCCGAATCTGGCGTTATTTTGGCGTTTCCGATCAAGATTGGCGAGTTTTTGCCGATTTTTATCGACCTACCGAAGCCCTACCTCGAAGAAACTGAAAGCGAGGTGATTGAACGTTTGTAATGCCGATTCTAGGGTATTTCGCGACGAGGAACGCGAATTTGCTATTGGTTTCTCCATTCTGTGTCGATTTTGCCTTCAAACAGCCACTTTCCTAATACCGACATTCAAATTAGAATGCAACTTTTACCGTACTCTCCTCAAACTATGTTGTAACTCAAATTTGCGCGCGCATTCAAACTTCACAATTGAAGGAAATTTCAGTGCGAAAAGACGGCGTGGTAAAGTAAGCATTTGCGCATGAATTGTCAATTCTGCCCGTCCAAAATGGGAAGGCGAGTCTACGATTGGCGCAGCCCTGATTCTTAGCTACCGGCTACTGGTTGAATCGAAGCGAAATGGCGCATTTTGGGCTCAATTCGTCCTGGTCTACAGGATTTCGGTGGAGTTCTGCTGCGCGCCGGCCGGTCCTTGTAGGTGGAGGGAATTGCGTACTCTGGAACTCGCGCGCCGGCGGAATTTGTGGAGACTCTTTGGGCGGAAATCGGCCTTATTTCTCATGATAAGTGAGTGGCGGCCTGCTTTCTCCCGTTCTGGTCGGAGTGCTTCACTGCAGGTTCTCCTGCACGTTTCCCTTGTTATTATTACTCCGCCGCCCTCCCTGCGCGAGAGGACGACGACTTCGACCCGTTCCGATCGAAGGGCCGACGTTCAAAACACTGACCGCCCGAGATTTAACCACCGACCGGAGATTAACCACGGACCGGAGTTTAACCACTGACCGGAGATTTAACCACCGACCGGAGTTTAACCACTGACCGGAGAAAATTTTTAAAAGGAAACCTCCGTCTCTGCAGTCTGATTCCACCCACCACAATATCTTAAGCAACTCCAGCTCCATTGCACGCCAGTGGCTGTCTATCTGCCGTAGCTGGCTTTCTCTCGCAACCGCGCCCTTTGTATGCTACAGAACTGGCCGCTTTCCTCTTTCCTGCGAGCCGCCGGGCCGGCGAACGGCCGGCTGCCGTGAAGTGTCGGCTCGCGCAAAAGCGCTGGCGCCTGTCGCCTGCTCCCGCTTCGCCGCGCTGGGGGCCGGAAGGTGCCGAGTAGAAGAAGGGGTGGTAGATACAAGACAGTGAGTGCCGATTAAAACTACATAGTCGAGTGAAGTAGAAAAAAATCGACAGCTGATTAAAGGCAAGGCAAGTGTATGCTTGCAACAGTGACAGGGGGTTTGGGGTTGCCTTCGCTGCAAAATTACACGTAGGCGGTAAGCAGACGATTATGCCGCAGGGGCCGCGCCAAAAGTGCTGCTGCCAACTGACGTCAAAGAGAGCGCCGCTCCAATTCTGTGAGGCTCAACGTCGACACAAATATTAGTTGCACGGCGATTGCAGTCAGTGAGTGTGAGAACGCTGATTCCGCTGCTGCTGCAAACGTGATGGCAAAAGGCTCCAATCCAATGACAAAAGGACACTGCCGACCGCGGGAAATCCAAAAGTGATTAAAGGCCAACTAATACCCCCATCAGAGGTTTTTAAAAGGAGCCTCCTGTCGCCGCTCCGCTTCCACTCGCCACTCCATATCGCCAGCTCCACTGTGCGTTTGAAGACGTCGTTTTGCAGCTCCGTCGCTCTGTCTTCTGCTGGTTACGGTAGCGGCGCACCTGCCTCCTTCATAGCGCGCACGCGCGAAGGGCCGGCAAATGGCCAAGTCTGGCCGGGTTTCGGCCGGGAACTGCACAAGCGGGCCGGCAACGGGCCCATTCGGCCGTTAACTGGCCGGGAGCGATTGCCGCGAGCCGGCAATGGCTGAGATGGCCCGAGACTGTGTTAAGCTGCGGTAGACAGGGAAACGTATGTTGGGTACATTATTAGGCTGCGCTATAGCGTGGACAACGAGTTCCTGTTTATAAGCCGACCAGGCTAGTAATTCGGCAGTGACAAAGAAAGAGAACTCGTTGTCCATCGTGACGATGGGAAAAGGCGCGCGCGGCCTGGATGGAACATATTATGAACGATATTCCACTAGTGTAACAAATGCGGCGCTTCGCGCCGCCCACCAATTTGTAAGAGAAATATTAGTAGGTACCGGCATTAATTCAGGGAAAGCATTTTCGACTAAAATTATCCACACAAAACTGCGCAAAGGTCACAACGACACGCTAAGGTGTGCCGAATATGTTGCCGCGTGTCGTTGTGACCTTTGCGCAGTTTTGTGTGGATAATTTTAGTCGAAAATGCTTTCCCTGAATTAATGCCGGTACCTACTAATATTTCTCTTACAAATTGGTGGGCGGCGCGAAGCGCCGCATTTGTTACACTAGTGGAATATCGTTTAATACTCTTGCTTTTACATGCTTCACACCAGGAACATATTCATCTTTCTGCCTTTAGGCACTTTTACATGAAATACTCTTACTTTTTTATTGGCTGAGCCAGTCAACCAATCAACTTAAACGAGTAGTCCACCTTGAGACATGAATGTTTAGGCTCTCGAACGAACGGAATCCCTTCTAGTAACGTACGAGGCGAGTAGGACAATTTTGGGGCACGTATGCAGCGGTATTAAACTCTGCCAAGAAGCTTCAGGAGGGACAGGGGTAAGGGGTAGGGAGGGTCAGGGGCAAGGGGATTGCAGGAAACAATTAGAGCGAGGGTTATGGTTGAGGGTCAAGAATCTTACCCCTTGCTTTGTATGCAGGTAAAAAATCTGACCCCTTGCACAGTTGAAGGCCAAAAATCGCACCCCTTGGTTTGTATGAGGTATAAAATCTCTGGCCCTTTGGTTTGTGTGAAGTGCGCTATTGGATTCTCTTCTACAGGGAGGTTGTGCGTTGACAGATGGAGTCTGAGGACCCTCATGAATCAATTCTTCTCGTTAAGACGGTTTATTTGAGCTCCAACACGACTAGGTTCGGATAAGGCAACAGTGAGTAGTGGCCAGACCACGTTTGCGTGGCTCCGCGTGGACATGGTGCGTGGTACGGGGTCGGCGATGGCGCTATTGGATTCCCCTCGTCGAGACGATTTCAACGAACACCAACAACGCCATGTTCCGAGCAGCCAATCAAAAGTTACAAATTTGTGGCACCTTTTTGCAAAAATAGCGCTCTTGGTATCTTTTTGCGGGTCGCGGATAGCACCAGTGTAATTTTCTCGGTGAGACGGTTCAAACAAACCCCTACAACGCTATGTTTGGATGAGCCAATAAAAAGTTGATTTTTGAGGCACCTTTTTGCAAAAATAGCGCTCATGGTAAATTTGGGGGCGACGGCATTGGTGCCATTGAAATTTTCTCGTCGAGACGCTTCAAACGAACCCCTATTTGATATGGTTCTGATGTGTTTTGAATTTGTTAACAATTTGTCAGTATACTGAAACTCCCCTTCGCAGACGACATTTTTGCCCCGAGGGCATGCGTGGTAGGTCGGAGGGGTCGGCGTCAAGGCGGTTCTGCAAATGCCAAATTTAATTAAGTTTAGCTGACTACTAAATAACTAAAGGTTTCATCTCTACCGCGCATGCCTGTAGACGAGCACGTTGACATCGTGGTCCGTAGACGAGGAAGGGTCACTGGTATGTCACTTTTCGAGGTCACTGGTAGGTCACTGACAGGTCACTGGCAGCTTGGACTTATTGATTGTGGTTGGGCTTATAAGAAGAGACACTCGCACAAAACGAGTAGGACAATTTTGGGGGACGTATGCAGGGGCTCCTGAACGAGCGGGGGAACACCTTAAGGCACACGCAAAACGAGTAGGATAATTTTGGGGCACGTATACAGGGCTCCTGAACGGGGGGGGGGGGGGGCGCTTAGATGCTGCACTGTACGCGCACAACCGTGGGTGGGGACAACAATAGAAGGCGACTCGACGAGATGCTGATGGACGTTAGAGCGTGACGTGAAGAAGGAGGAGGAGGAGAAGACGGAGAAGAATTCACCCCCCGCCGTTGGGACAAGAACACGCCGCGATCCTTTTTGCGCCTGTAACTTTCGCTACACTGAACCGATTTTCACCAAATTTGGAATTTAATCTGTTTATGATAAAGTCCTTTAGTGTACCAAATTTCAACCAATTCCGTTCAGTACAGCCCGAGAATTAAATATCGTGACGATGGGAAAAGGCGCGCGCGGCCTGGATGGAACATATTATGACTGTGTGACTGCGGGCCGGCAACGGGCCCATTCGGCCGTTAACTGGCCGGGAGCGATTGCCGCGAGCCGGCAATGGCTGAGATGGCCCGAGACTGTGTTAAGCTGCGGTAGACAGGGAAACGTATGTTGGGTACATTATTAGGCTGCGCTATAGCGTGGACAACGAGTTCCTGTTTATAAGCCGACCAGGCTAGTAATTCGGCAGTGACAAAGAAAGAGAACTCTGGTTTTGCCGTGTTAAAGAACTGTGATGAAGTAAAAGGACAGTGAGTAGAGGCGAGATGGCGATTGGTTTGATTCCAATTCGACTTGATTTCAGATTCGCTTAATTTCAATTCTTATGTCCAAGTAGTCTATTCCGGCTATTTTAAAGTGAGAGGAAGTCTCTGTTAGAGTGTTGATCCCATCGTGTAAAAACAGGGGCGACACGACTGTTTGTGACGATTCCACACAACGGATTAAAAGTAAGGGGACAGCGAGACGACGACTGGCGCAGACTGCAAGCGAGACGTACCTACAGTCCCGTCCGGAAGTTACGTCCTAAAACGCGCGTGTTCGTGTTAGCGCGCGAGTTCGTGTTAGCGCGCGCGCTCCCACACAAAGCGCCCTATAGCGCGCGTGTTCGTGCTCAACGCGCGAGTTTGTCGTCAGCGCGCGCGTTCGCTATCTTTACGCCAAGCTGCATGTGAAATAGTTAGCTGGCAATTAAACCACACAAAACTAACCAAAATGCGTAAATAATGATTTTCTCCGCTACCAAAGTCATACTTTGGTAGCGGCGGCAGAAAGTCAGTGAACAAAATTGCATCTTCGTCGGACGGGCGCTTCGAAAACTGTGTTTTTGGCACTCCGCCGCTTGAAAAGCGAAGGAGTGCTATAGGAGCGGTAAAGCCCACAGTTAACACCAACAGGCCTGGAGCTTGCTACGAAGCACTTAGGGAGCCAAATTTTTTTTTAATGATAGCTTAGGACGACGCGCAGCGTGCTTGGGGGGGGGGGGGTGAAAAAATTTCGGTGGTGGAAGAATTTCGCGAAAATTTAAAAATTCGAATTTTTGCTAAGTAAAAAAAAAACAATAGCCCATAACTATCGCAAAAGTAGGCCGAATTTGGTGATTTTTGGATATGTTGTAGGCCTTTGGGTCCTCTAGGCGGCATCGCCGGAACGGGCTCCCTAGGTGGTCCGACGCGGGAGTACGGTAGAAAATTCAAAATTTTAAATTTTTTTCCGACATTTAAAAAATCATAACTCGAGTTTGCGACGGTGGATCCCCGCCAATTTAATTTCTGACCTGGACACTTATATTACCTTTTATTTGGCACCAAAACCGGCGAGATCGGTCTCGCCGTTCGGGAGATCTGCGGTGCCAAAAGTCCCGGGTACCGAGCGGAAAATTGGGATTTTCGACTTTGAATGGATTTTTGGGCCGGAAAGCGTGCTGTTAGCGGCAAATTGGCCATTGCAACGTGTTCAGCGTCAAAAGTTGGTCTAGACGAAGTGTCTTGACCATTTTGAGGTATGGTATCCCGGCCGCGCCGAATTTTTGAATCCCGGGGTCAAATTTTCGAAATTGTGTTTTCACTTGTTTCGGGGGTTTCCGACGACGCTGAACACGAATATCCGGTGTTTGTTTTGCGATTTGGGACGCCTTTACCCTGATTTCGGCACCCGGCCGGCCAAAAATTGGGTCCCGGGGTCGAATTTTCAAAATTGTGTTGACAGTTGTGTCTGGGCTTTCTGACGCGGTAGAATGCGAATCCGTCGTTTGTTTGGCGATTTGCGGTGCATTTAGCCCGATTTTGGCCGAATACTCACGCTCTGTAAAATTTCGCGAAATTCCGAAAATACTGTCCGCCATTGATTTTGCTGCGCCTACAGTACGCCGTCCATATAAGACGCGCTGAGAAAGGCGTCTACGCACGCGCAATCGAACCGAGTTATACAATAGGAGCATCGTATTGTAGCACCGACGCCGTCCACCCCAGCGGGGGATCCCCCGCTGTGTAGCGTAGATAAGGCGCGCCTGTACAATTGGGGCGCCGCTGGCATTCTACATTGTGAGTGGCTATAGACAGTCAGCGGTCAGTACAGCCTCTGCTCCAACGCGTCACTTGCGCCACATCGGCCTCTTACTGTATGGCATCTGCTTAGGCCCACCCCGGGCTACAGAGTACAGACCCTAGTTCTACACTGAAGAAATAGGGAACAAACAAATTTAACGGGAATGCAACACTTGTTGGAGTTTCTGTGCCCCCGTCTGCTAAAACAATCACGCGGAGTGCCTATCTGACACTCAAGGAGTGTCACGTATCACTTGTCCGAATCCGAATCGTCACGAAATAGTATTTCTACGCTGCTTTCGGCTCGCGAAATGTCAATTACAAGTCTGTTGATACTGAATGGCGCAATAACGCAACTTTGCGCATTTTCAGGGCAAACCAAAGCCAAATTCTAGATCCACAAATCATTTCGGACCACCCATGGTAAATGAGACGCTCGCATTTGCGCAAACAGTGCGTGCAAAGCCATTACAGTAGTGGCCGCCGTCCACTGCAGGCAATGAATCGATACTTCAACGTTAGCGCGCGCGTTCAACACGAACACGCGCGCTAGCGCGCAAATAGGACGTATCTTCCGGACGGGACTGTACATATCACCGCAAGCAGTAGGCGCGACAGGGCCCCAATCGATTCTTCTTCTTCTTCGGCCGCCTTCGAAATATGGAGTTGCTCTCCTGGACCAACACGAGATCAGAAGTCTTCAGCAGGTGGAGGAAGGCTCCGCAGACGGTTCGATCGCCGCTGCCGTCTCTGCGCCTGTCGCGACCTGAAGCGGCCACTTGCAAATGGAGACTGGCTCCAAAGGAGATTGCATTGGCTGGACGGCCCACCCACCATGCAGCGTGTCCAGGAAGGCCTCCTCCAGGACAGTGGCCAGCACCAAAGGGGGGCAGCACCTGCAGGGAACGACGGATGATGAGGCGGACGTTGGAGTCCATCTCGTGGTCCAGCTTGCGGGCCACATAGAGCTCCAGGCTACTTGTGCGGGAGAGCTCGATGACGATTCTTGTGGCCATGGATTGCTGAGGACGCAAATTAGCTGTCGGCCAACACTTCCGGTCCCAAATAAAGCGGCCGTCGAGCTAGAAGCAGGGCAGCACACTTTATAGATGTCATAACCGAATTCAAATGGCCGGCAAGCAGCCAAAGGGCCCAGAAAGCAATGGAACAGGCGTGGAAGTGGCCAAAGGGCCCAATAAGCAATGGGGCGGGCCTGGAAGTGGCCGAACGGCCCAGAGAGCAATGGAACGGGCGTGAAAGTGGCCAAACGGCCCAGAGAGCAAAGGAACGGGCCTGGAAGCGGCCAAAGGGCCCAGAGACTAGAGAGCAATGGGACGGCCTGGAAGAGCCCAGAAAGCAATGGGGCGAGCTGGAAGCAGCCAAAGACTATAAGAACGAGCTGACATCGGCTAAAAGCGTCTAGCAGGCAGCGTGATGGGCCGTTAATGGGCTAAAAGTTGTGTTGTCAGGCATTACACGCATAGGTATGTAGGTATGTACATACATACATAGGTACCTGCCTAGGCCCACCATGTGCGTGCCTTACTTTGAAGTGTCTGCTTTGTACCTACCACAGTGTTGTTAGCACTCCGACCCCAAAAGGGGCGGAGTGCTATAGTGGAGCTGCTCCCGATCAAAATTTTCCACCCAAGATTTCTCGCGCGTGGTTCATCCGATTTGGACGGGGTTTTTTTTAATCGATAGCTCTCGAGGGATAGTAGGTGTGGACGGACCTTCGTTTTTTTCGCGTAGTGGGAAAATTTTGAGAAAAATTCAAAAATTTGAAAATTTACTTACTGGAGAGGTGTTCACCCAGCTGGAATTTCTGGAATACTTGGTCGATTTTGACGCCCTTTGGATATGTTATAGCCCTCGACGATACGAAGAGCGGAAAAAAAATCCCGAGCCAATCGGCCGACGCGTTCTCGGGTTACGGTAGCCGAAAGTGATTTTTTGACAAAAATTTGCCTTTCAAAAATCCTAGTAAATCAGGGAGTTGTTGGATCGGGCCAGATATCTCAAATCGGCAAGATTAACACGTTCTCTTTCGTTTAAGAACAAAATCGCCGAAATCCGCCGAGGAAAACTTGAGTTCTGCTGTGGCAACGGGTCTCCGTCGGGGGTCGAAAATTCCAATTTTTTTACTTTTGGCCGTTTTAGCGCCCGATTGCGATGATTTATGGCCAAATGGACTGCACCATGCGATTCCCCGTTGAAAACTGATCCGGAATCGATTTTCAAAAATATTTTTTCGGCTACCGTACCCCGGCCGCGTCCAAAATTCGAATTTCCACCCGGGTGGTCAAAATCAATGTTGGAGTCGATTCCGGTGCTTTCGAGGTCGCTGATGCCGAATCTGGCGTTATTTTGGCGTTTCGGATCAAGATTGGCGAGTTTTTGTCGAAAATTGACCTACCGTAGCCCTACGTTGACGAAACTGAAAGTGTGGTAATTGTGCGGTTGAAGTGTCGGTTCTAGGGTATTTCGCAGCGAGGAACGCGAATTCGCTATTGGTTTCTCCATTTTGTGTCGATTTTGCCTTCAAACAGCCACTTTCCTAATGCCGACATTCAAATTTGAATGCAACTTTTACCGTACTCTCCTCAAACTATGTTGTAACTCAAATTTGCGCGCGCATTCAAACTTCACACTTGAAGGAAATGCAGTGCGGAAAGACGGCGTGGTAAAGTAAGCATTTGCGCATGAATTGTCAATTCTTCCCGTCGAAAATGGCAAGGCGAGTCTGCGATTGGCCCAGCCCCGAATCTTAGCTGCCGGCTACCGGTTGAAGCGAATCGAAATGGTGCATTTTGGACTCAATTCGGCCTGGTCTACAGGATTTCGGTGTTCTGCCGCGCGCCGGCCGGTCCTTGTAGGTGGAGGGAATATGCGTACTCTGAAACTCGCGCGGCGGCGAAATTTGTGGAGAATCTTTGGGCGGAAATCGGCCTTATTTCTCATGATAAGTGAGTGGCGGTCTGCTTTCTCCCGTTCTGGTCGGAGTGCTTCACTGCAGGGTCCTGCACGTTTCCCTTGTTTTGGCAATCTCAGCACGCGCCGAATTGTCCACAGACGATTTGTACGCATCCTGTCCGATGCCACACAATTTGTCCGCATTCTCACCAGCTACCACTTTTGAACTGCGCCGCCACGGCCAGAGTGAATTTAAACTGGCCAGAAGCGGCCAGAGCACAATGGGAACGAGCCGTCAATTGGCCAAAGCGGCTAGAAGACAGTGAGACGGGCCAACAAGCGGCTAAAAGAGTTGTGTCGTCGGCTAGACTTCTGTGGCAAGTACCTAGGTTGGAGGCAGGCATAATTGTGTACGTACATACGTACAAATGCTACATACACAGCTTCGCTACGTTGCAGGCCACGTTTGGTTTGTTTGCAAATTTGTCCACACGGTTCGCCTGCACACTCGCCGATTTGTCTGCATACTCGCCGATTTGTCTGCATACTCGCCTATTTGTCCGCAAGCTTGTTATTCTGTCAGACGTCACACAATTTTGCGAGGCGATTTGTCTACAAACTCGCCGTTTTGTGTAAAAACACACTGATTTGTCCGCAAACAGTCCAATTTCGTCCACAAACTCGCCCATCGGCCAGTGTTCACACAATTCGTCCACAATCTCACCAGCTAGGTCGAGCTCATTCAATTAGGAACAATCGGTAGGCTGGGAACTCCCGCCCGACCACTTCTCCTCCTCACGCCACCCTTATTCCTATGTCAGAGGTCGCCCAGCACAAAGTTGGGGCAAAGCTTGCTTCACTTCTGCCTCGAGCCGCGGCGGCCTAACTGGATTCAAACGGGCCGTCAGGCGGCCAGAAGACGATGGGAACGAGCCGTCAACTGGCCGCAGCGCCAGAAGGCAGCGTGATGAGCTGTTGCGCAACACACGCAGACAGGCCGTCTGGCCGGCCGCCAGGCCAGCTGTTGCCAATCGCTTTCTCCTTCCGCCCTCACTCTCCACTGCTGCTCTCTTCTGTACAAGTCTGCATTGTCATCCTATTGGCCATAAGTAAAAGGTATGCACTCGTTGCAGCGTCAGTCAGATAGATTCATCCTATCCAGCCGAAAACGAAAGGGAGGACTTATTGACAGCCTGTCCGTCGTACATATGTCACATCTGCGAACGCGAGTACTCCAGCGAGGACAGCCTCCGGAGGCACAAGCAGAAGTACCACGCGCGGGAGATGGAAAGAGAGGAGGAGGACAGCGATGGAGATGAAGCCGACGATGGAGACGAGAACGACGACGACGACAACGAAGTCGACGATGGGGACGAAGATGGCGGCGTAGACGACGACGACGACGACGACGAGGACTGCACAGACGACGCTGCCAACGACAGCGAGGTCGAAATTGTCGGCGGCATTGTCGCCAAAGCGATTGCCCACATGGAAGGAATCGCCACCGTGCAAGACATCCTATCGAACTACAGTGAGATCCAGGAACAGTTTCGAGAGGAGGTCAGTCGTTCAATGAAGATACTGTCTGTCATCCTGTCACAGAGTGACAGCGCTCAAAAGCACGGCCTTCTACAACTCGTTTCTGAAGACGTTGCAAAAGAAGAAGAAGGCCGGCCTCGACGCTGACGAAGCGGAAGAGGCTGCTAGGGACGAGAGACGTTTCCAGCTGCGTTGTTTCCTACTGAAGAACGAAGACAAGATTGGCGAGTTGCTGAGCACTGACGACGACGGTGTGAATCACAACTGATGGGCGCAACGCGCAGTTCTCCTGCATCTCCAGCTTTTGTTTCACTGACCTCTGAGTGTTCTCGGTGTCTGTTGGTTTCAACTGTTATCGTTTGACTACCACGTTCGATGCAGTATGAAGCAGAACGACTTCTGTCCACGAATGAAACACGCATCAAGGAAAGCGACAGTAGCTTTCGCACAACTGTTTAATGCGCAGTCACTGCTAAGTAAAAGTCCTCTTTCATATCGATTGACAACGCGACTCGACACGTTCAGAAGTCAGTGGCCTCAGTCAGAATATTGTCGGCGCTGTTAAACAGATTCACAAGTTCTTCTATGGTGAGGGATAGCCTGGGACGACCGGGTGTCAGCGTGACCACACTTCCATCGTAGTTTGGCTTCTTGTGATAGTGTGCCAGGCAGGCCCTCACTCCGTATTTGCTTCTGGTCAGCCGAATGGCGAATCCCCTATCCCCTCCGAGCATGTGGAGCTGAAGCGCAATATGTACTGTAGGTACCTACATATTTTACGCCAGGTGACAAATGCGCAGAAAACTAGCCGCTAGCAATTTGCGCACATGTCCGAGACTGGGCCTGGCTTTCTTGGAGTCGTTGAGCGTCTGCTGGTAGAGCTGCTGTTCATTATGTCCTTTGGCACGGCCTGCAAGCGCCATCACAAGCAGACCAGGAACCAGAGTTAACTCGTAAGAGCGACTTGAAGCAAATCCGTTAGCTATAAATGTACATAGCATTGGCGTACCTACAGTATAGTGTACGGCATGGCAACTTTTTGCCCCTCAACCTTGTAATAATATGGTGGTTGGAGTTCTCTCTTTGGCCAATCTCCAACGGTTATCAATACGAGTGAGAGCAGTTTGCAGCCATAGAGTTCACAAAATGCCAATGTCGCGGAGAGCACGGACGCCCGAAACATCAATCTACAGCACAGACGCAGTCACCAATAAGATGGCGATAGTTGATGGACTGCAAAGGTGTTCTACAAAAGCCCCACACCAACCCCCCAAGCAACAACAACGATTCCAGAACCGTCAAGCAAAAGGTGTAGCACAACTACGTCATCTCAGCATCTGGGAGCTTCGACGTGGACCTGGATGCCATCACCATCAACCAACTACATCAACCACACCGTCAACCAACCACTGGGGGTCCTTCTAACGCCTAGAATGTCCCCTAATAGGGGCGCCCGAACTGGAAAACCATGACAGACGACAGAGTGCACCACCAACATCTGTACAACACCAGGTCAGCAGTTGCCAACTACTACTTCTAGATTCTAGTAGTGGAAATCCTCGTCTGTGTCCGGGATGGAGGGAATTCCACTTGTTGTTTGTTGAAGTTTTTATAGTTGACATCTCACGCACAGCGAACTCGCCGTAAACCTGCCGCAGAGCGGGAGGGTGAGTGGCAACTGTAAGGAAAACTCACAACATTACTAGGAGAACAACTTGAGACTCGTTGCCCTCTCATTTTCGGTAACATTTGCTCTTGAGCGACATAGCCAAGGAAAATTGCCATAGTGCGCCGAAACGCGAGCAAATCCCTTTTGCAGCGGTGCCCGGAACTGGATGCCATCACGTGGACCTGGATGCCATCACCATCAACCAACTACATCAACCACACCGTCAACCAACCACTGGGGGTCCTTCTAACGCCTAGAATGTCCCCTAATAGGGGCGCCCGAACTGGAAAACCATGACAGACGACAGAGTGCACCACCAACATCTGTACAACACCAGGTCAGCAGTTGCCAACTACTACTTCTAGATTCTAGTAGTGGAAATCCTCGTCTGTGTCCGGGATGGAGGGAATTCCACTTGTTGTTTGTTGAAGTTTTTATAGTTGACATCTCACGCACAGCGAACTCGCCGTAAACCTGCCGCAGAGCGGGAGGGTGAGTGGCAACTGTAAGGAAAACTCACAACATTACTAGGAGAACAACTTGAGACTCGTTGCCCTCTCATTTTCGGTAACATTTGCTCTTGAGCGACATAGCCAAGGAAAATTGCCATAGTGCGCCGAAACGCGAGCAAATCCCTTTTGCAGCGGTGCCCGGAACTGGATGCCATCACGTGGACCTGGATGCCATCACCATCAACCAACTACATCAACCACACCGTCAACCAACCACTGGGGGTCCTTCTAACGCCTAGAATGTCCCCTAATAGGGGCGCCCGAACTGGAAAACCATGACAGACGACAGAGTGCACCACCAACATCTGTACAACACCAGGTCAGCAGTTGCCAACTACTACTTCTAGATTCTAGTAGTGGAAATCCTCGTCTGTGTCCGGGAGGGAGGGAATTCCACTGGCATCCCACATGGCCTCTTCGGCCTTCTCCTCCAGCTGTCGCGACGTGAGTGCGGCGATGGCTCTGACGTATTCTCGGCCACCCAGCGCGTGAAGTATGGGGCGCAGACGCTCTCCGGGGTGCTCCACCATGGCGACGAACTCCTGGGCCAGCTCGAAGGCCTCTCCCATCTGCCAGGACCTCACGCGGGCCTCTGGGACGATGTTGATGACCTCAGCCTGCGGGTTTGACAGCAGGAGGGTCGTTCGGGCCGCCGTCCCCTCTTCATCCTCGGGACCATCCCAGTGGATGATTGTCTTGGCTCGAGTGGCCGCCTAGAGCGTGATGATACAGTGCGTACAACAACGTACAAATAGCGTACATGCTAGCCCCTTTGAATGGTCGTTCAGCACAGTGTAATCAACATGTCCTAAATTCAAAAATGAATTCTAGTAGGTAGTATAGTATAGACCGAGTATATTTAATTGTAGTATAGTATGGTATAGTGTGCCATTCATGAAGTGAATTGTAGCATAGTACTACAATTCCAATGTAGTATATGACTTCCAATGACTGCCATAAGTGTTGTTAATTTTGCCAATAATTGTTCAATCTTGTTCGACAGTATGCAAAAAAAAATTACTGTTACAGCAGCGTTTTTGCAACTTGTGCTTCTGAGCCGAATATCAGCCTCTATACTACAATTAATTGTAGTAGGTATATACTATAATTAATTGTAGGTAGTATGGACTGAATTGTAGTATTGTATACGGTAGTATAATATACAATTTCGGACTGAATTGTAGTATAGTACCATGCCATACTATGGTACAGGGGTTTTTTCGCCGCGCCTCAGCGCGGCGAGGTGTATATATACGGATGACAATGTGTGTGTGTGTGTGTGTGTGTCTGTCTGTCTGTCTGTCTGTCTGTCTGTGTTTCCGTCGCACCGAAGTAAAGTCAGTGACATATGTGGTCAAGTAGAGTCGATGTCGCTGAGTACGAATCCGATGTCCGTTTCTGTTGCTAATTTCGCATTTTCGAGATATTCGCAATTAAAATTCGAAAATGTCGAAAATCGACTTTTTCGTCTGATGCGCTAGCCGCGAAATTTCTTCAGAAATGGAAGGAGCATGGACCGCGGATAATTTGTAACACAAAAGAAATTTTTTGCAAATGTGGAATTTAATAGAAATACGCGATTATTTGTCAAAATTGCATAAATTGACTAAAATACAACGTCATTTATTGACGAATGTGAATGCAGAAATGGAAAGGTCGTATGCCAATAAGGATTTGTGACATAGTTTTGCAGTTTTTAATAATTGCAATTTTGAGATATTTTCAATCAAAGTATGGAAATGTCAAAAATCGACTTTTTCACCTGATGTTATAGCGGCGAAATTTCTTCAGAAATGGAAAGAGTATAGACTGCGGATAATTTTTAGCGCAAGAGAAATTTTTTGCAAATATGGAATTTAATAGAAATACGTGATTATTTTTCAAAATTCCATAAATCAACAAAATAGAACGTCGTTTTTTGACGAATTTGAAAGCAGAAATGGTAAGGCCGTATGCCAATAAGAATTTGTGACATAGTTTTACAGTTTTAATAAATTCCAATTTCGAGATATTTAGAATTAATATTTAAAAAATGTCATAATCGAGATTTTCGTCTGATGGCCAGAACAGCTGTTTATTGATGAATGTGCACGCGGAAACAGAAATGCGTACGCGGAACACAGGAATTCGCTCGCACCAAACTTTTGGCAAGTTTTTTTGTTGGATGTGACGTTTTCTCACTGGTAGGAAACATCAGATAAACGGCGTCGTATCATGCCGATAACATATAGCGAACGCGGCGATATTACTGAGCTTCAGATCAGCTGTACAGACAACCGTATCGTGGGGATAGCTGCACTTGGCATTAAGGTACACATTCTCAAGACACTTTCTCCAGATGCGGCTAACGATGTGTACAAAATTCACTATACTGTTCACCAAACTTTGACAGACACAAAGTATAGGTTGAACTTTTTACACACACAGCTTGTTAGCACTCCGACCCCAAAAGGGGCGGAGTGCTAGGTATAGTGGAGCTGACACCAACTAACTTTTTCGCCACTCACTTTCGTGCCTCATTTCTCATCCGATTTGGACGGGGTTTTTTTTAATCGATAGCTCTCGAGGGATAGTAGGTGTGGAAGGACCTTCATTTTTTTCGCGTAGTGGGAAAATTTTGAGAAAAATTCAAAAATTTGAAAATTTACTTACTGAGAGGGTGTTCACCCAGCTAGAATTTCTGGAATAGTGGGCCGATTTTGATGCCCTTTGGATATGTTATAACCCTCTACGAGAGCTTCTGCGGAAAAAAATCCCGAGCCAATCGGCCGACGCGTTCTCGGGTTACGGTAGCCGAAAGTGGTTTTTTAAGAAAAATTTGCCTTTAAAAAATCCTAGTAAATCAGGGAGTTGTTGGATCGGGCCAGATATCTCAAATCGGCAAGATTAACATGTTCTCTTTCGTTTAAGACCAAAATCGCCGAAATCCGCCGAGGAAATCTTGAGTTCTGCTGTGCCAACGGGTCTCCGTCGGGGGTCGAAAATGCCGATTTTTGATTTTCGGCCATTCTAGCGCTCGATTGCGTTGATTTACGGCCAAATGGACTGCACCACGCGATTCCCCGTTGAAAACTGATCCGGAATTGATTTTCAAAAATATTCGGCTACCGTACCCCGGCCGCGTCCAAAATTCGAATTTCCACCCGGGTGGTCAAAATCAATGTTGGAGTCGATTCCGGTGCTTTCGAGGTCGCTGATGCCGAATCTGGCGTTATTTTGGCGTTTCGGATCAAGATTGGCGAGTTTTTGTCGAAAATTGACCTACCGTAGCCCTACGTTGACGAAACTGAAAGTGTGGTAATTGTGCGGTTGAAGTGTCGATTCTAGGGTATTTCGCAGCGAGGAACGCGAATTCGCTATTGGTTTCTCCATTTTGTGTCGATTTTGCCTTCAAACAGCCACTTTCCTAATGCCGACATTCAAATTTGAATGCAACTTTTACCGTACTCTCCTCAAACTATGTTGTAACTCAAATTTGCGCGCGCATTCAAACTTCACACTTGAAGGAAATGCAGTGCGGAAAGACGGCGTGGTACATAAAGTAAGCATTTGCGCATGAATTGTCAATTCTTCCCGTCGAAAATGGCAAGGCGAGTCTGCGATTGGCCCAGCCCCGAATCTTAGCTGCCGGCTACCGGTTGAATCGAATCGAAATGGTGCATTTTGGACTCAATTCGGCCTGGTCTACAGGATTTCGGTGTTCTGCCGCGCGCCGGCCGGTCCTTGTAGGTGGAGGGAATATGCGTACTCTGAAACTCGCGCGGCGGCGGAATTTGTGGAGAATCTTTGGGCGGAAATCGGCCTTATTTCTCATGATAAGTGAGTGGCGGTCTGCTTTCTCCCGTTCTGGTCGGAGTGCTTCACTGCAGGGTCTCCTGCACGTTTCCCTTGTTAATTCAGCAAATGGGACACCCGAATATCTTCTGCTGTGGTGAAGCAATTTGAACGAAACTTTCATACAATATAGTCGACATATGTCCATGATATGTGTTGCTTTTATACAGCTCTTTGCTATCGCAAGCCCAAGTTACAGTACCACAAACTTGAGTCCCAAACTTTGAGATTTTGCGCAAACTGGCATGGCTTTAAACTTTCGTAACTTGCTCGATTTCCGTCACAATGGAGTGGGACTAAGTGCATTAGATTTGAAATAGGACAACCTTTCATATGCTTGATCAATCAACCCTGCGCGATATACCGTGCTTGAGATACAACGCCTGAAAGTTGGCTCCAGAGTACCGGAGTTGCGCGAGGAGGCCGAGGTGGCCAAGAATGAAGCCTTGTGGCCGGTGATCTCAACTTTGACGTGTCGTTACTAACGCCTTGTGGGACCTACGCAACTCGTTCTTGGAACGTATGAAAGGTTGTAATCTTCTCAATCTAATGAATGTAGCTCCGTCGAAATTGGCTGAGAAACATGCGAGTTTTGCGTAATTTAGTTGTGTGCAACCTCAAATTTCTAGTTACATTTTTGACGCCTTGTAATTTGCGGCCACAAGGATGAATTGACACAGCAACACAACACATATCATGGACATATGTTGATTATATTGTGTGCAAGTTTCGCTCGAAATGCTTCATCACAGCAGAAGATATTCAGGTTTTCCATTTGCCGAATTAAAAAACAACCCTGTATATTATTATACTACACAATTCATTATAGTATAGTAGGACACATTGGCGGAAGAGAAGATTATGGTACAGCTATCAGTTGTGGGAAGACACTCACCTCGGCGGTCCTACGCTCGTCCATGGCCACCAAGACGGTGGCGAACCCGTCGGAGTTGAACCAGTCCACTCGACGGGCATGCTCCTCGTCAGGGAGACTCGTGTGCACTCGCACCACGCTGATGTGCTTTGCTTCGATGGCACGGTGCATGCGGAGGGCCCGACTGTAGGAATTCGTGAGGACGATGGTCGAGGATCGACACACAGTTGTTCAATAATGGTTCATTTGGAGATGGTTCCCAAAGGAAGAATGTGGTTAACTTCTACATCAAGAAAGCTAACTTTCACTCAAAAAGCTTCTTCTCTCATCAGCTGCAGCCATGGCAGAAAGACCAAGGAAAAGCAAAGAAGAACTGTGACGATTCTTGCTCTCTGCACCTAATTAGCAGCAGAATTGCCAGCCTGTGTTCTACAGTTCGCAGTTCCTACTGGGCTCAATGTGCTCTGAGCTATGTGAACGTCACCACCTTTGAAGGAGATGACTGCCTTTGATTTGTACCTCTCGTGATTAGGCATAAGTCTTACGTAAGGCCACGGTGTCTGGAGAAGTGCTCTAGGCCATGAATGGTGCAGTTAAAGGCACAAATAAAGCGCAAAGTTGAGGTTAACGATGCTAATAGTATGCCAGTTAGTCGGTGGTGAGTCTAGTCTTGCTCTTTAGATGACAAGGAGCCACTAGTCATAGCGTAATAAAGGGAAAATCCTGGGTAGTCTTTCATAATCTTGTGTGTGGTGCACAGCTAGTCTCTGCTGTTCTGTGCATGCATAGTGTGCATGTGTAGTGTACCGTAAAGTGCCGATTAGTTTCGGGCGAAACTAATTTTTCAGTGTGTATCTCAGGGGCGAAACTACATAATTGGAGCCACGAAACTAATTGGAGACCCGAAACTATTATTCCAACCCCTGATTCACTGGCAACATGTAGTAGGAATGCCAACGTAAACTACAATACCAATAGTAAATGCCACCCAAAACACTGATAAATGCAAAGTTTCTGTTGGATAAGCTTGATTTGTGTGCTGCTAACGCAAATTAACACTTCAATGGAGCTATTTCTACGCCTCAGTGACGCTTTACATGCAAAACGACAGTTTTGTGGGGAAACTATTTGGAGACCCGAAACTATTAAATCGATGTGCCTCTCAGGGGCGCAACTAATTGGAGACACGAAACTATTAGGAGAGCGAAACTAATCGGCACTTTACGGTATGTGCATGTGCATGCATTCGTTATGTGTCTAGTAAACGCGCATGGTGTTCGATAAGAGAGCAAGAGTAGCCAACTCATTCCACTACCATCATCCAGTGAATACTGTTACATTAATGGACAAAATAACTCATTGTTGCTGGTTGTTGTTGTGCAGAGGTTGGTCGGATGGCAATATTGTGATGTAAAGATGAGAAAGAAGCTGGTTGATGAAAGTGATGACACACACACACACTGTCTGTCACCACCTCTAATCAACCTTCAAACTCCTAATGACATAGAACAAGCTTTGTGTAGAAGCTGAGACACCATTTTGACATCAGTGTATACTCCAGTTTTAGGCATAGTGACCCTAGAAGGCAGACTGGGTACATGAAAACACCGAAAATACAAAGTTCATACCTAGGATTTCTCTCACGTGCCTGCTTCAATTAGGATGTTGTTTTTCTATTGCTGGTTCACGATGGGTAGCAGGCATGGGTGGACTGACATCCATTTTCGCCTTGTAAAAAAATTGTGATAACTTCAAAAATTCAAAAATTCTGTGGCACATTGGGAAAACCATTCTCACTAACATCTTTTGAGAAAAGTCAAATTTGGCAATTTTTGGATATGTTATAGTTCTCGACAACACCTACATATCTGGAAGAAGAAACCGGCCCCCTAGAAGAAGAAACCGGCCCCCTAGGCCTATGAGACACTCTCTGGCCCCCTAGAATGCACTGTACTGCTGCTGCTAGGCCATAGAGTCTACTCAAGTGGAACCGTGTGGGGGCAGATCACGTCATGACACGTGTCGAGCCTCCATTTCTTCATCATTGCAAGTGGTGCCGAACGTCTCTCCCTTGAGGACACGCCAGACCACATGCAATCCTTTGAGCTGGCTCCGCTCGCTAGACCCCCTTGGTGCATATACGCCTTCTCTTTGCAGGAATCGGTTGGAGAACTCTGAAGTCAATACATCATCATCAGCAATGCAACAACAACAAGGTTAGATTATCATAAAACATGGCCAGTGGACATGACTAACCGAGTTGAGAGAGCCTAGTCAAGTACTACATAGTAAGCAAATAATACATCAACACACACATGGCTATAAGACAAGTAGTTTAGGAGCATAACACACCTGAGCAAATGGCCATGTTGGTTAGAGCGCTCAGTTAAAAGAGGGCACAGACCTGCAGGTCAACCAGACCTATGGGTTCGAATCCGGCCGGGAACCGAAAAAAAATTTACTTTGAGAGGAGTGTGAAAAGTTCTCTCCTCCACCACAGCAGGTCCCTCTCTTTTGTTTATTTTTCTTTTTTACTTGTCCATGACCCTTTTGTGGATTGTAACCAGATCTTCTTAGATTAAATAAAGTTTTAAAAAAATTAAGATTTCTCTTAGCAAAAACAGATGTCCTACCCAGCCTCCTCCTCCTCCTCCTCCTCCTGGTCCTGTACTGCTCAGCAAGTCGTTCATCATCTGACTTTGGACAAACGTGTCCAACGATTTCGCAAGGTACTCAGATAGACTCTCTCTGACCTGTATCCCTTGCCATATGGGCTGCTGCCAATGCAAACAGGGGGATATCACTCTGCCCCAAGAGAGTCGAGATTGAGCAAGCCCCTTTAGCAAAATCTTAAACGCTTATGACAGCCCCCAGCCAGATTACTGTAGTCCAACAAGATAAGACATGGCAATACAACACAACTACAGTGCGCACACATGACACTAGCACATGCTTCTCAAAACCCGCGCCGACTCTGTTTCAAGCCGGCCCCTTCCAGCCCGCGCGCCCCTCCATTATCAGCCGTTTGCTCTCCGAGCAGCGGCCGCCGCCGCCGCCGCAGCGGTTAACCCCTTCCTTGCTGGCTTTCGGTCGCCGCAGTGGTCGAGAAGGGGTTAACGCCCAAGCGGCCGATGTTTGCTCACTTCTTTGCGCCGCTTCGCGGAAGCGAAGCGCGAAAATTCTAAGTCCGCGTGCAAGGTGGTGCTATGTAGCTCCTTACTACTGTGATATCGCCGCGTTCGCTGTATGTTATCGGCATGATACGACGCCGTTTATCTGATGTTTCCTATCTGTGTGAAAACGTCACATCCAACAAAAAAACTTGCCAAAAGTTTGGTGCGAGCGAATTCCTGTGTTCAGCGTACGCATTTCTGTTTCCGAGTGCACATTCATCAATAAACAGCTGTTCTGGCCATCAGACGAAAATCGCGACTTTGACATTTTTTTAAATTTTAACTCTAAATTCCAATTTCTAAACAGTTTTAATAAATTCCAATTTCAAGATATTTAGAATTAAAATTTAAGAATATCTCAAAATCGAGGTTTTCGTCTGATGGCCAGAACAGTTGTTTATTGACGAATGTGCACTCGGAAACAGAAATGCGTACGCTGAAAACAAGAATTCGCCCGCACCAAACTATTGGCAATTTTTTTGTTGGATGTGACGTTTCCACACAGGTACATAGGAAACATCAGATAAACGGCGTCGTATCATGCCGATAACATATAGCGAACGCGGCGATATCACTGAGCTTCAGATCAGCTGTACAGACAACCGTATCGTGGTAGCTGCATTTAGTTCAAAGTTCAAAGTTCAAAGTTTATTGTGGAACCGACCACACACCGAAACGGCGTAAACTCTGAAGGACAGAGGGTGGACCACAAAGAATATATACCATTTAGTGGTACGCGTTTTCAAGATACCTTCTTTAGATACGGCTAATTATGCGAATGGAACTCACTATACTCTTCACCAAGGTTCGACAGACACAAAGTATAGGTTGAACTTTTTACACACACAGCTTGTTCGCCGCGCCTCAGCGCGGCGAGGTGTGACAATGTCTGTCTGTCTGTCTGTCTGTCTGTCTGTCTGTCTGTCTGTCTGTCTGTCTGTCTGTCTGTCTGTCCGTGTGTGTCCGTGGCACCGAAGTAAGATGTGGCATATGTGGTCAAGTAGAGTCAAGGTCGTTGAGCTTGGATCTGATGTCCGTTTCTGTTGCTAATTTCGCATTTTCGAGATATTCACAATTGAAATTCAACAAGCTGTTTTAAAAAAGTTGAGTTGTTTTATTAATACAGAGTGGTTTGTGAGTGTTTTAAAGTGGAAGAGTAAAAGAGTGGATACTTTTGTAAAGTATTTCGAAGCCTTTCCGATATGAAGCGCGCCCGCCCGGAGTCCACTATTCATGCGCTACTTCTGACATGCTCCTTTCTGAGGGGTTCTTGCAGGGCAACATTGGGATCGCCCGGGATTATTTTTTGAGCAAGACACGCATTTCTGAGCGGTTGTTGCAAGGCAACATTGGAATCGCCCGGGATTAATTTTTTTAGCAGACAAAGTTGTTCGTACGACAAGGGTTTAAAAAAACAAAAGTATTTCTTTAGGAACGAGTGTTCAACAACTGCCTCAACGTAAGCTTTCAAACGGTCGAACGAATGCCGCTCTACAACGTAAGACGAGCGAGTTAGGGCCGATTTGCTGTTTGAATTACTGTAGATCGCGATATTCAAACTTATGAGTTTCGACCAATAGAAGAACAAATGATCAGTGAGTCGAGAGCTATCCAACCAACTCAAGATCATCTCTCTACGGCGCACGCTGAGCGAGTTAGAGCGATTTCTATGCTGAAAACGCAAGAATCTATGCTAAAAGCTTTTCGTGGTGCGTGTTTGCGCAATGAACAAAATTTTCACGCCAAGTGAAAGAGCACGTCGAGACCTTTTAGTTGACCTATCGCACGCCGCTCTACGACGTAAGACGAGCGTGTTAGAGCCGTTTTGCGTTTTGGACCTTCAGGTTACTGTAGCGCGCGCAATTCAAACTTTTGAATTTCGACTTCTCTAAGCGGAATTATCAGTGTGCCGAAACCTATTCAACGAACTCAAGATCGTCTCTCTATGACGGAAGGTGAGCGAGTTAGATAAGTTTCGCGTTTTAAACCTTTGGGTTACTGTAGCTCCCGAAATTAAAACTTTTGAGTTTCGACCAATAGAAGAGCAAATGATCAGTGAGTCGAGAGCTATCCAACCAACCCAAGATCATCACCCTACGACGCACGCTGAGCGAGTTAGAGCGATTTCTGCGTTAAAAACGCGAGAATGTCGCTTTTCGTGTTGCGTGTTTGCGTAGTTAAGAAAATTTTTAATGCCAAACGAAAGAGCACGTCGAGACCTTTTAGTTGACCTATCGCGCGCTGCTCTACGACGTAAGACGAGCGAGTTAGAGCCGTTTTAAGTTTTGACCTTCGGGTTACTGTAGCGCGCGTAATTCAAATTTTTGAATTTCGATATCTCTTAGCGCACTTCTCAGTGAGTCGAGACCTTTCCGTAGAGCCCAAGATCTCCTTCCTACGACTTACCGACGCCGAGATCTGCGAGCGTAACGAACGAACGGACGGACGGACGGACGAACGCACGCACGATGAGCTCTCGTAGGGGTTCGCCCGGCTGAGGCCGGGCGAAAAAATGTCAAAAATCGACTTTTTCACCCGATGAGCTAGCGACGAAATTTCTTCAGAAATGGAAAGAGCATAGACCGCGGATGATTTGTAACAGAAAAGAAATTCTTGTAAATGCGGAATTTAATAGAAATACACAATTGTTTGTTAAAATTTGATGAATTGACAAAAAATAGAACGTCATTTATTGACGAATGTGAATGCAGAAATGGTAAGGCCGTATGTCAACAAGAATATTTGACATAGTTTTGTAGTTTTAATGAATCGCAATTTCGAGATATTCAGAATTAAAAACAAAAAATTTCAAAATCGACATTTTCGTCTGATGGGCTAGCGACAAAATTTCTTCAGAAATGGAACGGGCATAGACAGCGGATAATTTGTAAGACAACAGAATATTTTTGCAAATGTGAAATTTAATAGAAATACGCGAATATTTGTCCGAATTCCAATAAAATGACAAAAATAGAAAGTAATTTATTGACGAATGTGAATGCAGAAATGGTAAGGCCATATGCCAACAGGAATTTGTGACACAGTTTTACAGCTTCAATAAATTTCAATTCTGAGAAATTTAGAATTAAATATTTTCAAAAAAATTTCAAAATCGACATTTTCGTCTGATCTAGCGACAAAATTTCTTCAGAAATGGAACGGGCATAGACAGCGGATAATTTGTAAGACAACAGAATATTTTTGCAAATGTGAAATTTGATAGAAATACGCGAATATTTGTCCGAATTCCAATAAAATGACAAAAATAGAAAGTCATTTATTGACGAATGTGAATGCAGAAATGGTAAGGCCATATGCCAACAGGAATTTGTGACACAGTTTTACAGCTTCAATAATTGCAATTTTGAGAAATTTAGAATTAAATATTTTCAAAAAATGTCAAAATCGACATTTTCATTTGATGGGCTAGCGGCAAATTTCTTCAGAAATGGAACGGGCATAGACAGCGGATAATTTGTAACACAACAGAATATTTTTGCAACTACTAAATGTGACAGAAATGTTAAAAATTTGACAGAAATGTCAAAATTTTGTAAATTGCCAGAACTTTTGTTGATTGATGAATGCGAAAGTAGAATAGAACTTACGATAATGTAGAATAGTACGCCAAGAGAATAGTACGCCAAGAGGAATTCCTGATAATGAACGACCGCACCCAAACTTTTGGGCAAGTTTTTTCGCCGCGCCTCAGCGCGGCGAGGTTGTACGGTTGACAATGTCTGTCTGTGTGTCTGTCTGTGTGTCTGTCTGTCTGTCTGTCCGTGGCACCGAAGTAAGATATGTGGCATATGTGGTCAAGTAGAGTCGATGTCGCTGAGTACGGATCCGATGTCCGTTTCTGTTGCTAATTTCGCATTTTCGAGATATTTGCAATTAAAATTCGAAAATGTCGAAAATCGACTTTTTTGTCTGACGCGCTAGCCGCGAAATTTCTTCAGAAATGGAAGGAGCATGGACCGCGGATAATTTGTAACACAAAAGAAATTTTTTACAGATGTGGAATTTAATAGAAATACGCGATTATTTGTCAAAATTGCATAAATTGACTAAAATACAAAGTCATTTAATGACGAATGTGAATGCAGAAATGGAAAGGTCGTAGGCCGATAAGAATTTGTGACATAGTTTTGAAGTTTTCCAAAATTGCAATTTCGAGATATTTTCAATCAAAATATGAAAATGTCGAAAATCGACTTTTTCACCTGATGATGCAGCGGCAAAATTTCTTCAGAAATGGAAAGAGTATAGAGTGCGGATAATTTGTAACGCAAGAGAAATTTTTTGCAAATGTGAATTTAATAGAAATACGTGATTATTTTTCAAAATTCCATAAATCAACAAAATAGAACGTCGTTTTTTGACGAATTTGAACGCAGAAATGGTAAGGCCGTATGCCAATAAGAATTTGTGACATAGTTCTACAGTTTTGTTAAATTCCAATTTCGAGATATTTAGAATTAAAATTTAAGAAAATTTCAAAATCAAGGTTTTCGCCTGATGACCAGAACAGCTGTTTATTGATGAATGTGCACTCGGAAACAGAAATGCGTATGCTGAAAACAGGAATTCGCTCGCACCAAACTTTTGGCAAGTTTTTTTGTTGGATGTGACGTTTTCACACAGGTAGGAAACATCAGATAAACGGCGTCGTATCATGCCGATAACATATAGCGAACGCGGCGATATCACTGAGCTTTAGATCAGCTGTACAGACAACCGTATCGTGGGGATAGCTGCACTTGGCATTAAGGTACACATTCTCAAGACACTTTCTCCAGATGCGGCTAACGATGCGTACAAAGTTCACTATGCTGTTCACCAAAATTTGACAGACACAAAGTATAGGTTGAACTTTTTACACACACAGCTTGTTTGTTGGATGCGACGTTTTCACACCGGTAGGAAACACCAGACAAACGGCGTCGTATCATGCCGATAACATATACCTAGCGAACGCGGCGATACCACTGAGCTTTTAGATCAGCTGTACAGATAAGCGTATCGTGGGGGATAGCTGCACTTGGGATTAAGGTACTACACGTTCTCAAGACACTTTCTCCAGATGCGGCTAACGATGTGTACAAAGTTCACCATACTGTTCGCAAAATTTGACGGACACAAGGTATAGGTTGAACTTTTTATACTCCACAAAAAAAGTGTTGAGTATATAGCGATTGTGCGCGAAACGCAGTAATTTGGATCGGATGGGGTTCGCGCGTGAAGCGGCCGATTTGCAAACGGTCTTTTGCGTTGGGTAGGCCTAGTAAGTGGGCAGGGTGGACACCAAACGGGGTCACGCTCCGGGACCCCGTTGGCGGGAAATTCAAAAATTTAAATTTTCAAAGTACTGAAAAATGGGTTAAACAAGGTAGAACTCGAAAAAGTTGCATATAATGGTATATACTATCTTTTGATATGTTGTAGTACTCGATAGGGCCGAGGGTGGAAAAAATGAATTGGATCGCTGCGGGACCCATTTTGGCGCCAAATTTGAAAAATTCGCGAATTTTGGCCCTGGGTCAACTTTGACGGGCTGCTGTGCGAGCTAGGCAGCAGCTAGAGCGGCCAGACCACTCTTGTTGCTCCTTCGCAGATGTCCTCTATCGAATGAGCCATGAACGGAGAAAATCGGTCGAAACACAAAAAACTTTCTTACACTGCGACTTTTTCGACTCCGGGGTCAAATTTTGCGCTTTTCGCGTTTCAGCGTCTGTAGCGCTCGAATGCGTTGCCGGATCGTTCCAAAAGTGGTTTCAAACGATTCTGCGCTTAATTCTGGTCCAGAAAAGTGTTTTTGACAAATTTTCAGAGCTACAGTAACCCTGCCGCGTCGGTTTAAATTTTGGGCGTCGGGTCGACTTTGCCAATATTATGGTACTCGATTTCGGGGTTTTCGGGGTCGCACCGTGCGTAGGAGTTCAAATTTGTGGAGTATACTGCGTCCCCCGGACGACTTGCCTGGTTACACACACAGCTTGTTTCGCCCGGCCTCAGCCGGGCGAACCCCTACGAGAGCTTTTCGTGCGTGCGTTCGTGCGTCCGTTCGTCCGTTCGTTCGTTACGCTCTCAGATCTCGGCGTTGGAAAGTCGTAGGAAGGAGATCTTGGGCTCTACGGAAAGCTCTCGACTCACTGGTTATGTCGCTAAGAGACTTCGAAATTCAAACGTTTGAATTGCGCGCGCTACAGTAACCCGAAGGTCAAAACGGAAAACGGCTGTAACTCGCTCGTCTTACGTCGTAGAGCGGCGCGATAGGTCAACTAAAAGGTCTCAACGTGCGTTTTCCTTTGGCATTAAAAGTTTTCTTAATTACGCAAACACGCAGCACGAAAAGCGACATTGTCGCGTTTTAACGCAGAAATCGCTCTAACTCGGTCAGCGTGCGTCGTACGGAGACGATCTTGGGTTGGTTGGATAGCTCTCGACTCACTGATCATTTGTTCTTCTATTGGTCGAAACTCAAAAGTGTGAATTTCGGGAGCTACACATTAACCCAAAGGTTTAAAACGCAAAACTTATCTACATAACTCTCTCGTCTTCCGTCATAGAGAGACGATCTTGAGTTCGTTGAATAGGTTTCGGCACGCTGATAATTCCGTTAAGAAGAGTCGAAATTCAAAAGTTTGAATTGCGCGCGCTACAGTAACACGAAGGTCCAAAACGCAAAACGGCTCTAATACGCTCGTCTTACGTTGTAGGGCGGCGTGCGATAGGTCAACTAAAAGGTCTCGACGTGCTACTTCACTTGGCGTAGAAATTTTGTTAATTACGCAAACACGCACCACGAAAAGCGATATTATCGCGTTTTTAGCATAGAAGTCGCTCTAACCCGCTCAGCGTGCGCCGTAGAGAGACGATCTTGAGTTGCTGGATAGCTCTTGACTCATTGATCATTTGTTCTTCTATTGGTCGAAACTGAGTTTGAATATCGCGAGCTCCAGTAACCCAAAGGTTCAAACAGCAAATCAGCCCTAACTCGCTCTTCTTACGTTGTAGAGCGGCATTCGTTCGACCGTTTGAAAGCTTACGTTGAGGCAGTTGTTGAACGGTCATTCCTAAAAAAATACTTTTGTTTTTTTAAATCCTTGTCTTATACGAACAACTTTGTCTGCTAAAAAAATTAGGGGATAAATATTTGCAGCTTTTAAATGGCACGTCCAGCTTTTAATTGGCATCTTGCGCTTTTAATTTCTGGCGGCCGCGAAACGCAGCGGTGCGCTTTTAACTTGGCCGGAAGCGCTTTTAAAATGGCAGAATGCGCTTTTAAATGGCAACTGGCGCTTTTAATTCCGTGGAAGCTGCGGAGCCGTGCCGCTGGTCAACCAAAAGGCAGACGGTGGGTTTAAAAGCGAGCGCACTGAATGAATGACTTTCTCGTTGCATTCTGTGTGCATTCACGTAACTTGGATGTCCAACATTCGCATTGCTTGATTGAACACATTGCTATCCTTTGACAACGTATATTCGTTTGAATTCAGGCTATGCTTAGGCTCGCCCTGCGCCCACAGTCCACAAGAGTCAGTCGGCGTCGCAGTCTGGCGGGTCGAAGCTTAGGCTTAACGCGACCGGTGACCGACTTCAGGGCGCGCGGAGCGCGCCCTGAAGTTGGTGGTCGCGCTAAGCCTCAGTTTTCGACCCGCCAGGCGCGACGTCGACCGAGTTTTAGTGCAAACTGTAAGTGGAATAAACACTCCTCCATATAATTCACCTCCTGCTTAGGCCGGCTGAGCCCCTTCCCTGCTTTGCCCTGTCGCGCAAACAGCGATGCATGACCATTGCTGCGTGCCATGAATACGCTCCTCCACCGCGTCAAGTCCAGGGGAATACTGCCGGAGGAATTAAAAGCGCAACATGCCATTTAAAAGCGCGTTCTGCCATTTTAAAAGCGCCTCCTGCCATTTCCGAAGAGCGGCAAGCAAAAGCTGTCGTAGCAAATTAAAAGCGCTAGTTGCCATTTAAAAGCGCATCGTGACTTTATTAAAAGCGCAAAGCGGTTTATTAAAAGCGCCCAAAATCCCCACCCAAAAAATTACTCCCGGGCGATCCCAATGTTGCTTTGCAACAACCGCTCAGAAATGCGTGTGTCGTCTTGCTCAAAAAATTAATCCCGGGCGATCCCAATGTTGCCCTGCATAAGGCGCTCAGAAAGCAGCGTGTCAGAAGTAGCGCATGAATAGTGGACTCCGGGCGGGCGCGCGTCATATCGGAAAGGCTTCGAAATATGTACTTTACAAAAGTATCCACTCTTTTACTCTTCCACTTTAAAATACTCACAAACCACTCTGTATTAATAAAACAACTCAACTATTTTAAAACAGCTGTTCCGAAAAGAACACCATGGTGTTGTATTCGGTTTTGGCCCTTTTGTCTTGTTCAGTTGGGATTCAAATAGAACACCCGGGTGCTTTAAACGGAAAGTCAATTTCTGTGTTTTGGATGTTCAGACATATCAGACATGCTAACGGCAGAGTAAATGACCTTTTTGACTGATTTTGGGCAGCAGTCACGCCCTCTTAGTCTTCAATTACATTTTGTTTCACGACAGACTAAGACAAAAGTACCAAATCGGCATGACAAATAGCGAAGAGTAGCCTCACGGGCAACCCAAGAATGCAAAATTAAGCCTTTAAAGCCTCTAACATGAGGAGTTGTGAAGTAAAATGTCGTCGCCAAATTGAACACCATTGTGTTGTATTCGAAAAGAAATCTTAATAGAACACCAGGGGGTGTTCTATTCGGGGTGGTGTTCTTTTCGGAAAAACCCGGTAGTTGCTTCGGTTGCTATTTGGATTTGCTGATCACAGACGGACAACTGAAACCGACCTGATTTGACAGGAGGTTCAACGGTTTTGTTGTGGCATACCCGCACACCATAATGCGTAAACCACTGCAAGCAGGGGGCGCACCACAAGGTCAAAACGAACACACTACACGCGCGGAGCACATCACAGGTTATCTTAGCTCAACAGAAGGCGACAGATTGGCTCTGTTTACCGTATCTACAAACTCGGGGGTGGCGACAAAGTTGCGAAACTTGGCCTTACTCAGTCGAACCATAGCATCGGGGAGACAATTCCAAATTTTTACCAGACGATAGGAGAACAAAGCCGCGATACTCGCCTTCCTAGCAGAGAGGTCTACCGCTACACTATGCGACAAACGCGCGCTCCTCCTGGCGGTGGCGCGGGGTAGCAACGTTGCGAACACAGGAGAGTAGACCAGTTTATACTAGAAGTGTAACATTTGCCGCTTGAGGACTGTATATGTACCAGATTGGAGACCAGCCTAATCGCGCCAGTAGATCCTCATAGGACGAACGAAAGTCATTGCACAACAGACGCGCCATTAAGCGATTGACGCGTTCGAACTCCTTCTTAACAGTAATCCGCCGCTGGGTAGCACACCTCGAGGCCATAGAACAGCGCGGGCAGTATGCAGGTTGTGTATACGCGCTCGAGCACAGGACAGGGGGCACGAGAGCGAAACGACCTACACAGCACATGCACCGCACGTTTGGCCTTAGTTGTCGCCTGCTTGGTCTGAGACACAAAAGACAGTTTGCGGTCCAAAGTCACTCCTAAAGTATTTCACTTCACTCACCCTCTCCAGAGTCTCTCCGCCTATGTAGTGTAATTACCGGCATTTCAGGCTCCCGCGGAGCCACCGAGAACAGAACCGCTTTACGCCTGGTTCACACCAAACGCGCAGTAAGCCCGCAGCAAGAAATAATACTACGAAATAAGAATTAAGGTCGCCTTACTTCTTATTTCGTAATATTATTTCTGCGGGCTTTAAACTGCGCGTTTGGTGTGAACCAGGCTTTACGCGGTTGAAGGCTCAAGTACATAGTTCTCGCCGACAGAACACCCAACGGTATTGACATCGCGCTGAAAATCGACAAACGCGCTCGAATTAGGGATAGGCTTCAGTAGACAGAGGTCGTCCGCGAACGCGCCTATTTTGCCATTGACAGTGAGTTGTTGGGAGATTCACCATAGAAGCCCATTCCGCAGTCGCTTTTAGAGGTTCGATTTGGCAAAGCTCAGTTTGGCACTCGGGTACCCTGACACCGATTACACCGAACTGCAGGACGATACTACCTACTTCCCCTTCAGGTGAACGCGCGCTTCTGATTGACGGCACGATTTTGACCGACGACAACATGGCCTCGAGCAGCCAACACCTCCTCGACGACCGCCCCAAGATCCTCAAGTTGGAGGACGGCCGCGAGACTGCGGTCATTGCGACGACTGCCGACACGAGCCAAGAACAGGCCGCGAACGAGAACGACGACCCCCAACTGATCGAAGGCGCCCCGGGCCGCGACCGAGAAGACGACGAAGAGTCTGACGACGGCTCTGACAGCGGCGCCGGAGAGAGCGACAGCGAACCGGAGGAGGAACACGACCAGCACACGAATTCGCAGCGTCAGCGCGACGGAAAGGCCCAGCTGCCGGGGAAAGGCCGCTCGCGCGAGGTGAGACACGAGTGGGACCAAGAGGTTCGCACTAATGGATTAAAAGGGGCCCGAATGGTTGCCGCCCTGCTACTGTCTGTACCTGTGTCTCGTGGGGACAGCCGCTGCCAACGACTCAGAGTGTGGTCAGTTAGGGACTACATAGGGTGTCTATGTAGCTACTCGCCGGCCCAGCGCTCTGATCTTTCGTTGGAAGGAAGAATGTGTGGCCGCGCGATCGCGACCACAAGGGAAGGAGTTGCACGTTTGCAGTGTGGGATCAACGCCCGCGTGGGCTTGTCGACTTTCGAGCAGCGGATACCTTTTCCGGCACACAATCATACAGACCACACAACTGAGTACGTAGACAGGCAACTGTTTGACCGCGTCGGCAATCGACCATAATAAACCCGGGGAGACAATAGCGGCCAGGCATCTCCATTCATTACCCCTCACTGCGCGTGGGAAACCGACCTCAATAACTGCTCAAGCGGACGCGCGCGCCGAGAACTCAAGAAACAAAGGCGAGAGGAGAACGGACGGACGATAGAGAGAGGGGGATGGATTATCCGCTTTAGGGCCAGACAAACTTTGCGGTGCGCGCCACACGACAAGTGGATAGGCGTAAGCGACGAGAGGGCCATACTGGATAAATAGACACCGTATACTCCGAATACAGTAACCCGAGACGACCGCACAGTTACGATACATACCTTAGGGGGACAGACATCGAAAGCGCAACCATTCATTCCCAATCAAACCGACCTAACACGACCGACACAGATTACAATAACATACCATGCACGAAGTCGCCAGGCGCACGAATA
This sequence comes from Linhomoeus sp. GSCO2_2, assembly GCA_030248115.1. Lineage (NCBI taxonomy): Eukaryota > Metazoa > Nematoda > Chromadorea > Monhysterida > Linhomoeidae > Linhomoeus > Linhomoeus sp. GSCO2_2. The sequence goes on from JASAMZ010003160.1 coordinate 50,227, forward strand.
GACACGTTGTTATGACGGCTAGAGGCGCCAGCGGCGATCGCTGCTGCGGACAAAGAGAGGCGCGTGCTGAGGATGAAAGAATGGGGTGTTTGAAGTGGCGCCGCGCGTTACTGTACGTAAGTGGTAGTAGCGTGAACGATTACGGTAGGTACATACATAGGTACTAAAACAGCTAAAATCGCCAGAATGGCGACATGCCGCGCAAAGAGGAGAATTTTGTCCCCAGCTCTCCCCTGAGTTAAATTAATACGCTGCAAGATTGAATGGGAATATGAGCTCCATTTTTTCGCCCGGCCTCAGCCGGGCGACACCCTAGGAGAGCTCGGCGTGCGTGCGTGCGTGCGTGCGTGCGTGCGTGCGTACGTACAGGTGCGTGCGTATTACGCACTGCGTAACGCTCTCGGATCTCGGCGTTGGAAAGACGTAGAGAAACGATCTTGGGCTCTACGAATAGGTCTCGACCAGGGGGGGGGCGCACTTGATCGCCTGCAGTTGACTTTGGAGAGGGCAAAAATGTGCCACCCCCGCCGATTTCGCGCCGATAGGAATTTTTTTGTTGGACCTTTTGACATATATGTAAAAAAGGTCGAAATTTCATATTCCGATTGAAAGCGATTGAAAGCCCAAAGTGTCCTCTACTAAACGCCGCAAGAACCGGCCCTCCACCCTGTACACACACTGACATCGAGATTCAAAAGCTGTCCTTATTCGGCGACTAGGCGCCGGTGTCGTATCAAAACCTGTGACCGTGCAAAACCTGTGACCTCCAGATTGGGCGACCGTACAAAGTCTGTGACCCAGTCGTACAAATCCTGTGACCCATGCAAAATCTGCGACCGGCTATGTGGTGCCATACATGTTTGGCTGAGGACAAATTAAGTACATAGAATTGTGACGTGATGCTAGTCACTGCGCGGGCAAAACAGCACAGAGATTATTTCACCAGACGTTTCGCTGGCAAGGCAGCCAGCATTATCAATGGCACCACCCTGAAACAGACCAATGTCGGCAATAAGTCACAGAACGACACTACTTAAGCATGGGGGCTAATATCCAGCGCGCGGCTTACGTCAGTAGACCCTACATTCCTATTCACCAGTCTGTTCATGCATTGGCCAACGAGGGCAGCTTCACTGATCTGTAACCTTCTTGTAGTCAGAATGACGCGCTCTGATTTTGACGTTATCTTTCACGAACGCGTGCCCATTTTCGACGCAGTGGGCGGCCATCGCCGTCCCTTCTCTGTTTCTTAGTGTCGGCAGATCCAGGGTGCAGGCGTGCGCGTGCTCGCCCACCCGCTTGCTGATTCGACGCGTCGATCTGGATCTGCCGACACTAAGAAACAGAGAAGGGACGGCGATGGCCGCCCACTGCGTCGAAAATGGGCACGCGTTCGTGAAAGATAACGTCAAAATCAGAGCGCGTCAGTCTGACTACAAGAAGTTACAGATCAGTGAAGCTGCCCTCATTCTGGCCAATCGTGACAGACTGGTGAATGGGAATGTAGGGTCTACTGACGTAAGCCGCGCGTGGAGTGTGATAGCCCCCATGCTTAAGTAGTGTCGTTCTGTGACTTATTGCCGACATTGGTCTGTTTCAGGGTGGTGCCATTGATAATGCTGGCTGCCTTGCCAGCGAAACGTCTGGTGAAATAATCTCTGTGCTGTTTTGCCCGCGCAGTGACTAGCATCACGTCATGAGTCACACCAGCAGCAGGAGTGAGAATGTCAGCTTCAAACAAGAATTACTAATGCGCAGCGGTCAGAACGCGCTCAAAGCCCTGAACTCCCTGATTGGAACGAGGCGCAAGTTGGCACAAGTCCGGAACGACATCTGCTTCCTGTCACACTGCAACAGCAGAGGCCTACTCCCAGTGGCATTTCGACTGCGCAACAACTTTGGTCGCCACGTGTCGGCCATTCTCCAGCGAGCTGGTCAGCAAGCCCTGCGAGCTGAGCTGAAGCTGAAGTTCAGCCGTCGCAGGTGGCTGGAGACGCAAGCGGCTGCCCTGTGGCGAACAATCGACGATTTACGCCTGGACGGGGACCTGCGAACACGCCTATCGGACTTCGTCAGTGCCGACTTGGCAATTCTCACTGGGCTCGTCTCACTTTAAGAATTTACCTCAAAGAACACAATTCTATGTACTTAATTTGTCCTCAGCCAAACATGTATGGCACCACATAGCCGGTCGCAGATTTTGCATGGGTCACAGGATTTGTACGACTGGGTCACAGACTTTGTACGGTCGCCCAATCTGGAGGTCACAGGTTTTGCACGGTCACAGGTTTTGATACGACACCGGCGTCGCGCAAATCGCAAAAAATTCGAACTCTTCCGATTTTGACGAAATTTTGATACAATATAGAACTCGACGAGACGCATCCAACGCAAGTTACCGCTAGTCGCTACGATCCACCGTTTCCGAGTTATGGCGTGTCAAAGTTTGTGCCGCTTCACCATAGGGCTCATAGGACCAAAATTGGTTTTCCGTCCGTATTTTCCGCCAGATCTAGCACTGGATTCATAATCTTTTGGCGTTCGTTAGGGAAGACTACTGTCTAAACAAACGTGCCGAAATATGTCGCAATCAGTGCTAGATCTGGGGAAAATACGGACGGAAAGCCAATTTTGGTCCTATGAGCCCTATGGTGAAGCCGCGCAAACTTTGGCACGCAATAACTCGGAAACGGTGCATCGTGGCGACTAGCGGTAACTTGCGTTGGATGCGCCTCGTCGAGTTCTATAATGTGTTAAAATTTCGTCAAAATCGGAAGAATTTGAAATTTTGCGATCTACGCGCCATTGGCTCGCCGGCCTATGAGAATTGTCAACTTTGAGCGCTTACGCTGCGGGATACAAACGCCGGGCGGCGCTAATACTAGGGTCGATTATTAACCTAGGTTCTATTAATAGTGTGACTTAGCGTTGAAGCCGTATGACATATGTGGCGCCAGGAATCGTGATCCAAAGTAGCCTTCTCTCCCCGTGCGGCGGCGCATGGCGAAATTTTCAAACTCGCTCCGTGTGCCACCTCCAAAATTTTGAATTTCTGGACGCCACTTGGCAGTAGGCATCACCTATGAGTTGGGCAACTTTCTGTCTGACAGATTTTTGAATTTCGCTTTTGTTCGTTTTTTATGGACATTTTTGTAAAATGGCCGCCGGCGCCTAGTCGCCGACTAGCGACAGCTTTTAAATCTCGATGTCGGTGTGTGTACAGGGTGGAGGGCCGGTTCTTGCGGCGTTTAGTAGAGGACACTTTGGGCATTCAATCACTGCCGCGACCGACCCCCAATCGTTTCTCGTTGGCGAGATACGGCGCCTGAAAGGAAAAAAAACATTTCGAAAAAATCGGTCGAAAAACGGGTTTCGGACAGAAGAGCGGCTTATTGCGCAAGAACGATACAAGATAGGAAGAAGTGATCTTAAACAAAGTTGTAGAGCTGACAACGGGCAATTCGCGAAAAGAAACCGCATCGCTCTAGCTGGTCCCAATCTCGAGATATAAGCCTTTGAAAATTGCGCCAAAAACGGCGAAATTTTCGATTTTCCGGTTTTTCGCCGAAAACTCAAAATTGTGACCCGCTAGAGTGAAAATAACGCCGGAATATGAAATTTCGACCTTTTTTACATATATGTCAAAAGGTCCCACAAAAAATTCCTATCGGCGCGAAATCGGCGGGGGTGGCACATTTTTGCCCTCTCCAAAGTCAACTGCAGGCGATCAAGTGCGCCCCCCCCCCCCTGGTCTCGACTCACTGATCATTCCGCTAAGAGAAGTCGAGATTCAAAAGTTTGAATTGCGCGCGCTACAGTACCCCGAAGGTCAAAACGCAAAACGGCTCTAACTCGCTCGTCTCACGTCGTAGAGCGGCGATCGACACGTCAGGTGAAAGCTCTCGACGTGCTCTTTCATGCGGCAGCAATAAGTCTTTCAATTACGCAAACACGCACAGCGCAAAACGCCATTCTCGAGATTTTAGCACTAAAAGCGGTCCAACTCGCTCAGTTGGCGTCGTAGAGAGACAGTGGATAGCTCTCGACTCGCTGATCATTTCTTCTCCCATTGGTCGAAACTCAAAAATTTGAATTTTGCGAGTTACAGTAACCCGAAGGTCTAAAACGCAAAACGGCTCTACATAACTCGTCTGTCTTGCGTCGTGGAGAGGTGATCTTGAGCACCTTGGATAGCTCTCGACGCACTGATCATTTGTTCTCCCATTGGTCGAAATTCAAATTTGAATTTTGCGAGTTACCGTACATTAACCCGAAGGTGGAAAAGCACAAAACGGCTCTAACTCGCTCGTGTTACGTCATAGAGCGGCAATCGACACGTCAATTTTAAGCTCTCGGCGTGCTCTTTCATGTGTCAGCAAACATTTTGGAATTGACTAAAACACGCATCACAGAAACAATAGTTTTGAGTTTTACTCTGGAACTTTCTGAATTGCTCATGTTGCGATTACAGCGACACTCGGCACGTCATAATCAGCGCCCCCGAAAACCCCAACTTCGAGTATAATATTGCCAAAGTCGACCGGACACCCAAAATTCAAATGGACGCGGCAGGGTTACTGTAGCTCTGCAAATTTGTCAAAAACACTTTTCTGAACCAGAGGCAAGGTTCTCTGCTGTACCGCGCACTGCCGCACTGTTCGCTTTTGCAAGGCTCTGCTACCGTGCATTGCCGTACTGTTCAGGTAGGCTGCGTTTAAGATTCAGTGTCGTTGTACCACAAGGGTCATTATACCACGGATTGAGACGTTATACCACAAATGGTGTCCCACAGAGCTTGTGCCGTTATGCCACAAGGCTGAGTCGTTATGCCACAAGGCTGTGCCGTTATGCCACAAGGCTGCGCCGTTATGCCACAATGCTGAGTCGTTATACCACAAGGATGTGCCGTTATGCCACAAGGCTCAGTACACCAAGAAACGTACGTAGTCGCAGTACAGTGTCCGTCAAAACTGGAGTACCTACACGAGAAACGCTATACAGAAATTCACACTCTGTATTTGGTGTAGTCTAGAAAGGTGAGTATCGCTCTGTCCATGCCATATTCCGAGAGAGGGTCGGCGGGATCTAACGCGTCGACTTCGACGATCAGTCGCTGTTTGGCCTCCTCGATTTCGTTATTGAGTTTGACATATTTCGCGGCGCTTTCGTTGGGGGCGGCGTTGGCCTTGAGCTGACGCGTGCGTATCTGCTTGCTGTGGTGGTACTTCTGGAAGTAGAACTTCTCGACGTAATCGCTGACGAATCTGAGCAGCTTGTCATTTACTAGTTGATCGGTAGTCACTGGAATGAAGCGCAGCCACTCTTTCGAAGATGGGTCTGACGTAGTACGATGGCAGGAGGCACGTAGCCTTCAGACGGTTGACGTAGTCTCTGATTGGATGAAACTCGGCCGTGTTATAGTTCTGGGTTTACTGCGGTCGTAGACAGGCTTTAGTCCTTCGTCACCCAAACGTTATACCACACGACAGAGTCGTTATACCACACGACTGAGTCGTTATACCACACGGCAGGCAGGTTGCCATTTCGGCTGCTAAGCGGGTCTTTCCTGAGTGCCCAGTGAAGGGATGTGTCTTCCACTTTGCCAAAGCGCTAATGAAGCGTTTGGGTGACGAAGGACTAAAGCCTGTCTACGACCGCAGTAAACCCAGAACTATAACACGGCCGAGTTTCATCCAATCAGAGACTACGTCAACCGTCTGAAGGCTACGTGCCTCCTGCCATCGTACTACGTCAGACCCATCTTCGAAAGAGTGGCTGCGCTTCATTCCAGTGACTACCGATCAACCAACCATCCTCTCTTTACTAATCGCGCGATCTCTGTCTGTCTGTTTGTCTGAACGATAACTCCCGACTTCGGACACGGATCCCGGCGATCCCGGGCGGAAAAGAACCGCCTTCCGACGGGGAATCGACCAGTTTTGTTTTGGTCTTCGACCGCCGCCTGAATCGTCCGAATTTGGGCAAATATCCGCTGCGCGGTACATCGTGCGCGGTTTGAATTCGCGCCGTATACAGTAAGATCACAAGTTGGTCTCCACACGCTTTCCGTTGCTTCGGAACAGCTTTCGCGGTTGTTCGCTGTGAGACCCAACGTGATAACAATATGCTTTACACACTGTCAAAGCACCGTCAACACGGGGTTAGCTGCGCGACATCGGTCTCTCAAGCTGCAGCGTGTCAGCTGCGCGACATCGGTCTCTGAAGCGTTGCTTCGGAACAGCTTTCGCGGTTGTTCGCTGTGAGACCCAACGTGATAACAATATGCTTTACACACTGTCACAGCACCGTCAACACGGGGTTAGCTGCGCGACATCGGTCTCTCAAGCTGCAGCGTGTCAGCCGCGCGACATCGGTCTCTGAAGCTGCAGTGCGTCAGCTGCGCGACATCGTCTCTGTGCGCGCGTCAGCTGCGCGCTCTCTGAAGCTGCAGCGCGTCAGCTGCGCGACATCGGGCAGCGCGCACACGCCACGCCCGCGCCCGCGCCACGCCACCGCGCGCCCCGCCCCGCTCTCTGAAGCTGCAGCGCGTCAGCTGCGCGACATCGGGTCAGCTGCGCGACATCGGTCTCTGAAGCTGCAGCGCGTCAGCTGCGCGACATCGGTCTCTGAAGCTGCAGCGCGTGAGCTGCGCGACATCGCTCTCTGCAGCACGTCAGCTGCGCGGCATCGGTCTCTGAAGCTGCAGCGCGACAGCTGCGCGACATCGGTCTCTGAAGCTGCAGCGCGTCAGCTGCGCGACATTGGTCTCTGAAGCTGCAATGCGTTATCGACGGGCTATAGACCCTAGTCCTCTTCATCACTAATCACGCGATCTCTGTCTGTCTGTTTGTTTGTTTGTTTGTTTGTTTGTCTGAACGATAACTCCCGACTTCGGGCACGGATCCCGGCGATCCCGGGCTCAAAACAACCGCCTTCCGACGGGGCATCGCCCAGTTTTAGTTTCGGCTTCGGCCGCCGCCTAAATTCGGTCGAAATTCCGAAATATCCGCTGCGCGGTACATCGTGCGCGGTTTGAATTCGCGCCGTATACAGTAAGATCACAAGTTGGTCTCCACACGCTTTCCGTTGCTTCGGAACAGCTTTCGCGGTTGTTCGCTGTGAGACCCAACGTGATAACAATATGCTTTACACACTGTCAAAGCACCGTCAACACGGGGTTTCGTCTTCTGACCAAGAACGGCGCACGAGTCACGGGCACAGGCGAAGCGCAAAACGTCGGTTTGTCTTCTGACCAAGAACGGAGCACGAGTCACGGGCACAGGCGAAGCGCAAAACGTCGGTTTGTCTTCTGACCGACAACGGAGCACGAGTCACGGGCACAGGCGAAGCGCAAAACGGCGACCTCCAACCTTTGACAGAAGCTGCAGCGTGTCAGCTGCGCGACATCGGTCTCTGAAGCTGCAGTGCGTCAGCTACGCGACATCGGTCTCTGAAGCTGCAGCGCGCCAGCTGCGCGACATCGGTCTCTGAAGCTGCAGCGCGTGAGCTGCGCGACATCGGGTCAGCTGCGCGACATCGGTCTCTGAAGTTGCAGCGCCTCAGCTGCGCGACATCGGTCTCTGAAGCTCCAGCGCGTGAGCTGCGCGACATCGGTCTCTGCAGCGCGTCAGCTGCGCGGCATCGGTCTCTGAAGCTGCACCGCGACAGCTGCGCGACATCGGTTTCTGAAGCTGCAATGCGTTATCGACGGGCTATAGACCCTAGTTAGACTAGACTAGACAGACAACCGATGTGGTGAGGCGCCGCTTGCGCGTTGCATATTGGCTCTGTGATGCGGCGGATTCCGAGAACGCTTCCTTCCTTTTCCACTTGCGTAATGCGTTGCGAGAACTCAGCAGCGAGACAAAAGAGTCAAGACAGACAAAGAGAAGACGCGGCGCGACGATCCGGCGGTCCAATGTAGGCGTGGCCTTACTCGCGATCAACCAATCAGCGGAACTCGAGTAGGTAAGAGGAAGGCGACGCGGAAACCATGCCGAGGTGCGAGCGAGAAAGAGAAGCGCCGTTTGATGGATGGCCGTGAGAGCGGTGGTGAACTTGGGGATCATTAGGCAGGCACAAAAGATCGGCCGGCGGACGGCGCGAGACGAGTCAATGAGATGCAGGAGGCAATTGAAGCGAGCGAGAAGTAGAAACAAGTGAGGCGCGACACTATATAATCCGAGTGAGGGGAGGGTTACGGTAGGCACACGCGCGACGCTGAAGTGCGACTGGTTGCAACTACACTACACATGGACTACTCTACACCCTTGGCTGGCCGGCCGCGTAAACAGAGACTGCACGTTGATTCTGGCCGGGCGGAAAGGGGGGTCTTCCCAGGGGGGGTCTTTCCCGCCCCCCCCCCCCCCCCCCGCTCGCGCCGCTATAGACCTTACCCGCCCCTTGCTGCCACGCATTCTGACCTTTGCCGTTCATATCATTCTTTCATTTCGTTTAATGTGCGACAGCCTACTGCCTGCCAACATGCGCTGCGCACACAGAAGTGAGTCTGTTCATTATAAACACTGGGAGATCGCCGCATTCACTTCTGCAAGCGTCGATTCAGTGCGTTTTCGCATTTCGCTTCTTGATGTGTGCTGACATTCGACCGAATATCGCTGAAGAATGAGTGAGCGTCGTTACTTTTGATATCAACAATTTTTGACCTGAAGCCCTGTGGAAGCAGCGCTTCCACCTCTTCTTGAATCATTGCGAACTGCACACAGTACACTCTTACAGAGACGCGCTGCAGCTTCAGTTCAGCGCGGGACGGCCCGCTGGTATTGTAGAGCGAAGAGCGTCGACCCTCCCCTATAGCAGCATATAATCAATAGTCTGACGTCAGAGGCGTTCGCTCGTGCGACGCGCACTCATTGGACCGATGCGTGCTCGCGACGCACAGTGATTGGATAGACGAAATACGTCATCCGACGGGCGGCGCGGCAGTCGATCGACCGAATTTAGGCGGCGGCCAAAGACCAAAGAGGACTAGTATAGAGGATTAGTATAGACTATAGAGGGATTAGTATAGAGGATTATGACGGGTTGCGACAGGAGTGAAAATGCCAGATGCCCAGAGATAATGAAGCTATCGCCGTCGCCGATGTGCGTTGAGAATCTGATGGTGGTGTGGTGTGGTAGGCATGAGGTGTGGTGTGCTTTACAGCCTCACGAACAGGCCTCACTCCTGCAGTGTGCGTGCGTGGGCATGTAGGCACAAGGCAAGGAATGAATGGAAATGGGGGGGTGTATAGGGGCGCCACGCGGCGCGAGGGGGGGGGGGGGGTGGGGGAATACAACCTTTCCGCCCGGCCAGAATCCCCGTGCGCAGTGTATGTTTACGCCGGCCGATGGCAAGGATTTCCCCACCCCTTGGATGACAGCTAGGAGGGAGGGGGGAGGCGAATGGGTGACGTGACGACGAAGCGCGCGGAACCCTTTTGGGCATACTACCTACTTACTAGTATCAGAAAATGCGTGCGAAAACGTTTGCAGCAGAAGATGGAGCATGTATGTATAATGTATGAGGAGAGGGGGAGGAGACTGGGGGGGGGGGGGGGACTTTGATTGATGGGGCCGAAAGCGCGGCCCCCTGCCATCCCATGGCCCTACTCAGGGACCTTTTCTGTATACCTAGTTGCTCTTTAGTTCTAGAGGTCCCTGCCCTACTGTAGGTACTTGTTGTGGTTCTGCCATAAAAGGCGTGGTTCTGCTGGGCAGAGGTCCGTCGTGGCGTGGGCTGACTATTTGCTTGGCTGAGCTGCCTATTTAGTGGACAGTATCCACTCGCCGCTTGCGGTTGCGCTTGCGGTTGCGCCAATTGGGAATCTCTCCCCTTCTTTGCGCAGCGTGAATTCTTGCTCTTGTGCTTGCGTTTGCGCTGAGATAGAGTTTTGCGCCAAAATAACCACTGCAGCAATCGTTAGATATTTTACACTCATTTTAGGAACATTCTCGACTCGGAGCACTGCATGTGGCTGAGGTCCCAGAGCTGTTCCAACGCATCGTCGACCTTTGCGCCTCCACTGGCCGTCTCAGGGATTGCTAGCCGCGCAGCCTGAAATTTCCGTCTCCGCGTCCCTGGTCCGTTTCTCTCTGTATCTGAATAGCGACTCATTCTTGGAGTTGCTGCTACGCGGTAGACGCTTACTCCCAGGGGTAGACTAGACATCAATCATAGTTGGCCAAACCATAATACTTTTACATGCTTCACACTTTTTTGAACATATTCACCCTTTTGCCTTTGGGCATTTTACATGAAATTAGTAATTGTGATTCCTGTTCTTTGTTAGCACTCCGACCGACCCTATGTACAAAGGGCGGAGTGCTATAGTGGGCACAGGCACCGAAAACATAATTTTTACCCCAAAATTTCTCGCGCGTGCTTAGAAGAGGGACGGCCTTATGGCAGTGGCAGACATTAAATAAACCGACGTCTGCAACTGACTGCAAACCCAAATTTCCAGCAACCCAGAATAAAACGTTTGGTTTAGCGTTGCCACTTTGCGCCATTCACTTCTCAAACGAAAGTGAATCCGCAAAGTTCGCCAACCCAAAACTAGACGTCTGGCTCAGTCACGAGTCCGAATATTCGTTTGGCGCAGCCAAGTCCCAACTGCAAGACCAACATCAGACTTGGCCGACGTTTGGCTCAAAATAAGAACTTTGAACATTTGGTTGGCGCAGCCGCAAACTTCTGACTTATTAATTTGCCCGACTGTCAGTTAGACGCGCAGCCAAGTTTTGTTTGCGGCGCGGCCGCAGACGGCGCAAAGTGTCGCGACGATCGTTTGTTCAATGCGCGGCACTCGGAGCGGAGCCCAAACTCTGTGCGCAAAGACTCACTGGCGTCTTGCGCGCGACGAATTTTACTCGCACGACTCGGCGCAAAACTTTGCCGTGCGCGCACCCTTTCCCCGGCCGGCCGAAAATTGTCATCGACTTTGGACAAATGCAATTCCCTGCGCACACGATTCTTCTAAAAATTTGTCAATTGCGCTATAATTTGGATTGTTAATTTGGGCATGCGGCAAAATTTACCCCATAATTTTACGACGCGGCGTTCGCAATTTACCATTGATTTCCCGAAACATCGAAAAGTCGCCGCGCGAATTCGCTCTGCGCAAATCCGTCTCCCTCTGCGCCCTACGCCTCGTCTACCATCGTCGTCTCTCCCGTCTGCGGCACTACCCTTATAAGACCACAGGCGGCAATAACGCCAATTTTATGGAGTAAACGTGCGCACGGGACGGGTATTTTACCGGCAAAATCGAGCCAAGCGCAAGTGCAATTCCCTACGCACGCCTACAATTTTCTAAATTGTTCTAATGCGGCATACGCTTTATCGTTGTGTCAGGCGTGCGGCAAAATTTACCCCGTAATTTTACGACGTGGGAATCTTGCGCAACCCAATGCACAAGCGACAACCGTTTTACCAACAGTTCTGCACGCTCATTCATTCGGCGAAGAATTGCGCGAGACGTATTGGCCATAGATATCGACTCTGCCTCTTTAATCCAACGGGTGCTGGCCGACTTTGGCTGGCGCGTTCGACAGACGGGCGCGTTTCTATCGCGCGACATATTCTGACTCGCGTCGCGCAACGTCGGCCGGCAGCGTCGACTTAAATTGTCGCCGGGGACTTGGGTGCATACTTAGGCGGAAGGTGCGGCCGCACAAATTCGTCAAGTGTCACTCTGCGTCTTTCGCGGATCTATCTATTGGTTGTTGGTCTCGTCTACGACAAACCACGGCGCGTGCGCAGCCCTGCCGACAGAAGAATGGACTCGAGCTGCCTTGCGTCGCGCAGGCGGGTCGAAAATTGGCGATGGATTCAAACTGCTGCCAAATTCGGGGCGAATCGTTTTAGTAGGCTTACAAATTTGTTAAAATATTTTCCCATGAGCGCAATGCTTAATCGTTTGGTTAGGGTACGGCATCATTGGCACCATATTTTCACGATGTGGCAAACACAAGCTTAAGTTTTCCACAATAATTTAAATTATGGATCCAAATTATTGTTACATCACTAAAAAGCTACCACAAACGCTTGGACTTTGGGCAAAATCAGATGCACGAGTTATCGTATGAGTCTAAGATCTCAAACTCTATATTTGCTAATTAGTAAACTATGACGCTCACAAATTTGCAGGTGAATGTACGAAGCTCACAAGCGAGCGTGCTCATGTGCGCAAATTGGCAAACACTGTTGTCTTGACTGGCCGTGACTTTCACAGGCCCGTATTTACCACTCTGCTCCTGCGAAATACGCCGCTCCCACCTGCGCATGTAGACATTACACTGGAAACTGCACTCTTCTGCGACAACTTATCTCTGTCATTCTCATGCTACATGTCAGTGTTGATCTGCTATCGTTGTCTATGCATTCACCCAGAGTACGTTGGCATACATGTATTACTGTCAAATCGTCACCAACAGAATAACATATACCATACATGCATACGTGAAACACAGTCCAGTGCAGTATGATCACAACATCTGAGCAACTTCAAACATGGCACGTCGGATTTGTTCTCTGTCGATTCTTGTTTCCAAGTCTACTGTAGCCACCAGGTGCTGCAAGGTTTTTCTCACGAAGTCTAGAATTTCCTCTCTGCAAGGTCGATTCAACCACAGAAGCCCTTTCCTTAGTGCTTTCACTACTGTTTGATTAGAAGTCATATCGACTTGAAAATTGTCTGCAGTGGATTCCATTGTATTTCGAGTTTGGCTAACTGACCAGAATCTGACTGCGTTTGGTAGAATGTTGCCATTTATAGCCACCAAACAGTACAAAAATGTTCTGGTCCCAGCACGATTTCTGTCTATATAAGCCAATTCACAGATGGAAACTTCATCACAATGCCAGAAATCATTCCTGGTGGCACGATTTATATTGATGGTACGAAAGGCGATTGGCCAAAACAAGAAAAGTCCCACATCTTAGAGGTTCCATTAACGCTCGGTAAAGTCTTCACTACTGCAAGGTTTGCCCAGATTCGTCATCTCAGAGTGGGGAACCTGCCAAAGGAAGCCAGCGGAAAGACAGTCTATTTGCTGCTTGAAGGCGTTAGACCAAGTAGTCTCAACGAAGAATTGGTTCCAATCATAGCCTCTTGGCAAGGAACGACCAAAACACAAGTAGTTGTTTTTGAAGGGCCAATCGTTGAACTTATCTC
>JASAMZ010003163.1:0-15742 GCA_030248115.1 Linhomoeus sp. GSCO2_2
TCATTCCTAACCTATGTACCTTTAAGGCGCCGAAGTTGGGAAATGGAGGGGGGAGGGGGGCGTATTAGCAGTTGCATCATCTAACCTACACAAATCTGTCACACTGTTCGACAGTCCACATTACGTTATGTGCACGCCAATAACAACGTGCGAGAAGTGTTCCAACTCACGGTGGTCACGGTGGTTCAATTGTTCTAATTTGTTTCGTCAACCGCGCACCAGTGACTAATCGCAGGCAGTTCGAAACCATAATCAACAGAAATCGCTTCATGGCTGTTGCTTGCAACGGCTTTGAACGCGATTCACAGGGAAAACGGCTTTCACAGTATGAAACCCCCGGACGCATGCAGCGCAAACTCCTACCGCTTACGGTCACACAGGAAAAAGGTTTCGCTGTTGTCAAGTGATATTTGCCCATCGCCCCCAACACGACCTGAACTTTCACCGCCTCTCAGTCATGATCAGGGCCTTTAATGGCATTTTGAGTCCAGGGTTTCAGCGCGGCACACCGAACGAAGATCAATTGGTTTGGAAGGGTGTGTCGCACCTCTCACACTAGTGCGAATGATATTAGCCGGAGAGTACGTCTAGCTAGATCAATTTCAAGCAATGAAAACCTAAAGGGTAAGCCATACACAGTCAAACACAGACAGCGCAAATTTCCCAGTGTGCTTCGACGAAGCCATAACATGGAGCAGAGCACATCGTTTGATACCGGGTGTTTGCGCTTAATCGCCCCTCCACATAGGTAATCGCCCCTGGGCGATTGTGTGCTAGTTACTGCCATATAAACGCCCATGGGCGTTTATGTGGTGCCCAATTTTTTCGCCGCGACTCTCTAGTTTGTTACTACAATAGTGAATTTTCCATGTATTTTTTCGCCCGGCCTCAGCCGGGCGAACCCCTACGAGAGCTTTGCGTCCGTTCGTTCGTTCGTTCGTCCGTTCGTCCGTTCGTCCGTCACGCTCTTATATCTCAGCGTTGGAAAGTTGTAGGAAGGCGATCTTGGGCTTTACGGATAGCTCTCGACTTACTGGTAATGTTGCTAAGAGACTTCGAAATTCAAAAGTTTGAATTGCGTGCGCTACAGTAACCCGAAGCTTGAAACTGAAAACGGCTATTACTCGCTCGTCTTACGTCGTAGAGCGGCGTGCGATAGGTCAACTGAGAGGTCTCGATGTGCGCTTTCGCTTGGCATAAAAAAGTTTCTTAATTACGCAAACACGCAACACGAAAAGCGACAATCTCGCGTTTGTAACGCAGAAATCGCTCTAACTCGGTCAGCGTGCGTCGTACGGAGACGATCTTGGGTTGGTTGGATAGCTCTCGACTCACTGATCATTTGTTCCTCTATTGGTCGAAACTCAAAAGTTTGAATTTCGGGAGCTACAGTAACCAAAAATTTTAAAACGCGAAACTTATCTAACTCTCTCGTCTTCCGTCATAGAGAGACGATCTTGAGTTCGTTGAATAAGTTTCGGCACACTGATAATTCCGTTAAGAGACCTCGAAATTCAAAAGTTTGAATTGCGCGCGCTACAGTAACCCGAGGGTTCAAAACGCAAAAGGGCTCTAACACGCTCGTCTTACGTCGTAGAGCGGCGTGCGATAGGTCAACTAAAAGTTCTCGACGTGCTCTTTCACTTAACTTAAAAAAATTGTTAATTACGCAAACACGCACCACGAAAAGCGACAGTCTTGCGTTTTAGCATAGAAATCGCTCTAACTCGCTCAGCATGCGTTGTAGAGAGACGATCTTGAGTTGCTGGATAGCTCTTGACTCACTGATAATTTGTTCTTCTATTGGTCGAAACTTAAAAGTTTGAATATCGCGAGCTACAGTAACCCAAAGGTTCAAACAGCAAATGGGCCCTAACTCGCTCGTCTTACGTTGTAGAGCGGCATTCGTTCGACCGTTTGAAAGCTTACGTGTAGGCAGTTGTTGAACGGTCATTCCTAAAGAAATACTTTTGTTTTTTTAAACCCTTGTCTTACGAACAACTTTGTCTGCTAAAAAAATTAATCCCGGGCGATCCCAATGTTGCCTTGCAACAACCGCTCAGAAATGCGTGTGCCTTGCTCAAAAAATTAATCCCGGGCGATCCCAATGTTGCCCTGCAAGAACCTCTCAGAAAGGAGCGTGTCAGAAGTAGCACATGAACAGTGGACTCCGGGCGGGCGCGCGTCATATCGGAAAGGCTTCGAAATACTTTACAAAAGTATCCACTCTTTTACTCTTCCACTTTAAAAGACTCACGAACCACTCTGTATTAATAAAACAACTCAACTTTTTTAAAACAGCTTGTTTCGCCGCGCCTCAACGCGGCGAGGTGTATATATGTTACCGTGACTACCCGGATTCAGTGAAAACCCGGATATCCGGGTTTTCACTGGTCGACTTAGTGAAAACCCGGATATCCGGGTTTTCACTGACAGATTAGTGAAAACCCGGATAATGTCAAATTATCCGGGTTTTCACTGAAAGTTCAGTGAAAACCCGGATATGCGAAATTTCGCGGGAGGTTAGTGAAAATCATGATAGCCGTGTTTTCGCTAACATTTTCGAAGAAATAGCCTAGAAATCAAGGGTTCTGTCGTTTTGAATAGTGGTGACGAAACGAGCGCTTTTGAATGGCAAATCGAGCTATTTGTTGTGCGAAACAAGCGTTGTGGACTGTGGAGTGCGAAACGTGCGATCTGCAAGTACATTTCATCTTTGTCGAGCCGCCCGTTCACAAGGCGCAACGGTTACGGCCAATTGGCACATCTTCCCTGAATAGGGGCGAAGTACAACACACAGGGGATATGATCCCGCTTACAGTTTGCACGTGACTGAAAGTTGTCGCAAGCGCTAGCAGGGAAGGGGCAAAGCCGGCCTGAGCAGGAGGTGAAGTATATGGGGGAGTGTTTATCCCACTTACAGTTTGCACTAAAACTCGGTCGGCGTCGCGCCTGGCGGGTCTCAACTGAGGCTTAGCGCGACCACCAACTTCAGGGCGCGCTCCGCGCGCCCTGAAGTCGGTCACCGGTCGCGTTAAGCCTAAGCTTCGACCCGCCAGACTGCGACGCCGACTGACTCATGTAAACGGTGGGCGCAGGGCGAGCCTAAGCATAGCCTGATTTGGAAAGAATCAAGCGACATAAGGCAATAGAAAATGCGTTAGAGCAGTGTAGTGCGCGATTCTGAGCGTATCTGAGAATTATCCGGGTTTTCCCTAACCTATCGGTGAAAACCCGGATATCCGGGTTTTCACTAACCTGACAGTGAAAACCCGGATATCCGGGTATTCACTAACCGACTCAGTGAAAACCCGGATATCCGAGTTTTCACTGAAGACGGGTTGCATAATTTTTTTCCCCCGCATCAAGCAATACGTGAACTTGAACGAAGAACACCACATAACGTATCGCTTCTGAAGCTGCAGCACGTCAGCTGCGCGACATCCGTCTCTGAAGCTGCAGCACGTCAGCTGCGCGACATCGGTCTCTGAAGCTGCAGCGCGTCAGCTGCGCGACATCGGTCTCTGAAGCTGCAGCGCGTCAGCTGCGCGACATCGGTCTCTGAAGCTGAGCGTGTCAGCTGCGCGACATCGGTCTCTGAAGCTGAGCGCGTCAGCTGCGCGACATCAGTCTCTGAAGCTGCAACGCGTTATCCACGGGCTATAGACTCTACATAGTGATATAACCAACTGAGAATGTCGTGAATGTCGTCCCAGTGCAGCTCGGACTGCGCCGTCCTGTAGGCGGCCGTGTTGCCTTTGCAAGGCGAGGAAGCGGTGCTGCCAGACGAGACGCGAGACGACTTGACGTCATCGATAGAGGCGTCGTCGAGGCTCGCTCTCTTTGACCCAGACGATGACAGGGAAGCGGACCTTTTCGGAGTGAGAGAGGGCCCTCCACCGCACTGACGCGCCAACGGAAAGTCTGTAACGAAACGGAAACAAGTTATCCAGCAGTCAGCACTCAGCGTAGCCGCGGCAGGCGCAGATTTCGGCTGCGTATAATTACAGTATATAGGGCAGAGTTTATCACCTACCGTCTTCCGTTGGAGGAGACCTGAGTCTGGACAGCGAAAGCGACTGGTCTCGCTTTCTCGAAGGGTTCAAATTGCCTAGAACAAGTGACGAAGCCCAGTGCAGTACAACACGACAGTCAATACAACAACAAAATAAACAGTAATCTACCGTCGCCACTTGACAGTTGCTTGTGCCACAGCGAGTAGAGAAAGACCGCCAGGTATGGCCAGCTGCCGCGGATCACCTCGGTGGCGAAATCCCAGCCTGTATCAAGACAACCCCACTATTCAAAGTCTAGGAGCACTATTAAAACATTCGTAAGATTCAATCGCTTACTGAACGAATTGCAGCACAGTAGCGAGCACCAGGACACCGCCAGAAGCAGCTGCTCGAGCAACTCGATCGCGAAGGCGGCCGCCGGAACAGCCGCCGCCACCGCCCCGACGATGCCGACCAGTTGACTGGGCCGCCGAATCCAGAACCTGAATTAGAAAGCGAACAGCAGCAGCAACAACAGAGGCGAGGAAGAAGGAAAAGCCGAAAGAGTCAGATCGGTGCCATGACCGTCGAAGCTGCTGCCGCCATGGCGCTTGCCGAAGGAGAAGCCCTGCTGGCGCCGCTGATGCCGCCGCCAGCCCACTCGTCGCTTGTCGAAGGTTGCTACTGCCGATCGCTGCCTCCAGCTGAAGCGGCCTCCACTGCGGCAGAAGAAGGAAGTCGCCTTCGCCGAGCCGATGACCAGAAGCTGACGAAAGAGGGCCGACGGGGCCAATCTCCGCCGCCGACCGTAACGACCGCCGCCGCCACCGCTGCTGCTACGAGAGCAGAAAGGCCACGCCATCCTCGATCCGAAGAACGAAAGAAGACGCAACAGGGGGGATAGTCCCGTGGGGACTGTTGGGTTGGGTGCACAAGGCACAGAAGAAGCTGACGAACAGCGAATTTCGATCCAATCTCCTCTCCGATTTCTCTCCGATCTTACTCACTTCCGTCCACAACAATGATCTCTTCCGCTTGTTGTTGTTGTTGTAGCCGCTCAGTCCACAACGTCTGGGTCAGAGGCATCCAGGTTCAGGAGCTGAACCACCGCCATTGGGTCCGACCAAAGCGCCTCTACTGTAAGCGCCGTGGAGTTGGCAGGGCAGTTGAACAGATGCGTGGTCGTGTGGGGTGCAAGTCCACAATCAGAGCACAGCTCGGACACTCCATCCTCAACTCTAGCTCAATAGCTGTTGAGGAGAGTGCTGTAGCCGGAGCGGAGTTGAGCGAGAAGGGCACGTGTACCCCGTGGTAGCTCCTTCTCAGCAGCAGCGACCTCAGGCGGACGCAAGCCCAACACCTTGTTCGGCTTGTCAGCCTCTGCTTGTACAGCTACGGTGTGCAGATCCTTGAGTCCTTGCCTATATAGCTCCTCCGTCAAGGCCTCTGGTGGGCGGGGGAGGTGACCGGCCACCGGGTATTTGTCTGGAAGCATCTTCCAGATGTTCCTCGGTGGAGGAGGGAGCTGCGAGAGGTGGTGATTGGGGTGGTCTGGCTGATGAATGGCCAGGTGGAACTGGCTGCAGAGCAGACGGTTGTGCGCCTCCACAGGCAGCAGACTTGTCTCTGCATGCAGGTGGTCAACCGCGGACATGCGTGTGCACCCAGTAATGGCCCGTAGCGCCGTATTCTGTCTGGCCTGGAGGGAGGACCAGTGGCAATCTCGAAGGTTTGGCGACCAAATGGGGGCGGCATAGGAGAGGAGGGACCTGCTGAGGGCCTTGTATGTGGTGGCCAATAGCTCCTTCTGCTTGCCCCAGTTTGTGCCAGAGATTGCTTTGAGCAGGGAGTTCCGTTTGCCGATTTTGCTGCAGAGTTGTTTGGCATGTTCTCCAAATCTGTATAGATTGTCGAAGGTCACTCCTAGAATCTTGGGCTTGGCCACTGTCGGAATGGGCCGGCCACCAGCCGACAATGGGAGCACCATGTTCATCTCTTGATTGAAGCTGGTAAAAAGAGTCCCAGTCGACTTCTCTGCTGAAAGGTCCAGGCCTCTAGAAGTGAACCAGTCCACTAGAGTCGCCAAATATGAGTTCAGCAGGCTGCAGATGTGGGGGATGTTCGGCCCACTAGCGAGTAGAGTGCAGTCATCGGCGTAGTTGTAGTGCCCTCCGGCGGCATATTACTGTAGAAAACCATTTCATTCAGCTTCTCCTGCGCCTAGCCAATGATCGCTAATCTGGCTTATCATCGCCGGCGGCTAGTCGTCCACTCCGGCAACGGCCACGCCCCTTCGTGGCTTCATTTCTAACGTGGCCGTGGAATACAGATTGCGTGTTATACAGTGGAGCCGTGGAATACAGAGAATTGCCGTAGCCGCGACCGTAGCCGTGGAATACAGCAACCCACTCTGCGGCGTAATTACCTCCTGGAGCGAAATTTGCATGGAATGCGTTAGCTGCGAAAATTACACAGTCTCATTGGATTGGATGATGAACAATGCCCGATTTTCGAATCGGATTTCTCTGAATCGGCTTGGAAGAGGCGTTCCTGATCTAGCTGAGAAGCCGATGGATGTACCAGAGGTGAAAATCGACGGCACCGAGCGAACGACCTTTCAAACTTTCCCTTCGAACGGCCAAATGCGCGAGAAATCGGTCGACGTCAAGCGACATCGCTATCCTCACTGCGTCGTCTGGACGCCCATTCCGTGCATAACGTGAGCGTTGCTTGATTGAACTATCAGTCGACGTCGACTTAGGTGTCAAGAAGTTACGATTTGCGTGGTCATTTGATTGACTCGCTTCAGATGGATTCTGCCGTTTGTTGGCCATATGGGAATCGCCACCTCCTCAGGAGTCATTAGGGACTTCGCCGGCAGCTACTATGTCGCGGTAATGTGTTTGCATTTCACAGATTGTGCTTTATTTTCGCGAAAGGTACCGCTCTTTGCAAATTGCAGGAGGATGACATGGGCTTCGGTTGGCCCACGCGCTACTGGCAACTGGACTTGGACAAAGTGGCAGGCGCCTCCGCCACCTTTGACAAGGGAGTCTACGACGCTTCGGAAGAATACAAGGGACACATGGTTGGGGCTTGGTTTCGCCCACCTAATACGCACAATAATAAAAGCACGATCAACGCAAATATTTCTCTATTTTGCGCGTACCATTGCAGCACAACCTGATCTGCGACAACTGTCACTCGCACGTGGCCCTGGCCATGAACCAGATGGCCTACGAGGGCAAGCGCAACTGGAACATGTTCAGTCTCGCCCTCTACATATTTCTCAAGGGGAAATACGTCAGGTAGGGTGACAACTCACTTTGTACTCGCGGGTTAGTTGTAAACTGTTTTGATTACAACAAATGTGGCTCAGATGATCAATGAACGCAATGTCGATTTCAGCACTGGCGGCTACCTGAAGCAGTGGCTACCCTTCTTCATTCTGGTCATCTTCGTACTCGTTGTGATCGTCTTAGTGAAATTCTCCTCTGTCTGAACTGTGAAGCTGCTTGTCTGAAAGCCTCCGTCCATTAGGGCAGCAATCGTTGTACATTTACACATGATGAGTGCGCGCTTCTGACGTGAATAAACGGCTGCTGCTTCGCGTTCGTCAATTGGCTTTCGTCAGTTCTCCATTGGTGTACTACCACACGGCATACCTCCAGCGTTGGTCTGACTGGACTCTACGTCATTTTGCGACTCTGCCGTCGCCTGAGTTGTCAGTATTTCTGGTTGGTTAATATTTACTTCGAATCTTTCAGCAGTCTCTTTGTGACGTACTGACTTGACAATGGTGAAGCTGACGGCGGACCTGATCGACAACGCCTACCAGTTCATCAACCCCTGCTCCGATAGGGAGCTCGACCTCAGGGGATACAAGATACCCATTCTGGAGAACCTGGGCGCCACTCACGTCAGTTCAGATGCTTATGGAGCGCTGTAGATGGGGTGGAGCGACGCCTAATGTGTATGTGTGCGCGTGCTTCAGAACCAGTTCGACACGTTCGACCTGACGAACAACGACGTCAAGAAGATCGACAACGTGCCGCTGCTGCCCCGACTGAAAGCCCTCCTGCTGCACAACAACCGCGTCAGGTGGGCGTCAGTAATATTTACCTTGGCATATCGACATACGGCAGTTATTTGGACGTCTTTCTAGCTTCATCCAAGCGAACCTGGGCCAGATGCTGCCCAACCTGAACACTCTGGTCCTCACCAACAACAACCTGCAGGAGCTGGGCGACCTGGAGCCACTGGCTGCTCTTTCCAAGCTCGAGTACCTCTGGTAGGCGCTTGCAGTTACAGAATGGAGGGAATTCGAACTGGAAAGATGAAAATTGCAGCCTGATGGGCAACCCTGTAGCCAAGAAGCCCCAGTACAGGCAGTACGTGATCTACAAGCTTCCGCAGGTCCGCGTGCTCGACTACAAGAGGATCAGACTGGCCGTGAGTCGGCCCAACCAACCTCTAATCTCTCTCAGTTGTTTCAAATCGCCCACCTACCGTATCCTCGCCCAGGAGCGTGAGGGCGCCGACGTGGCCTTCAAGGGTAAGCAGGGCGAGAGGCTGCGCAGGGAGCTGGTCAAGAGGAGCGACGTGGTCGAGGAGGAGGAGGAGGATTTGACCGGGGAGGAGGGCGCCAACGAAGCTCCCATGGTCAATGGGGTGGGAGCTTCGTCGGCCAAGAGGCCCGAGGAGGTCCAGAGGATCAAGGTGGGGCTGGGAGGATAAATCGGTTGCATGGTGATCCTCTGAAACGTCGCCAATGAATCTTCGGTTTCACCGGGAAGCCATGGGAATTCGACAGTGAAGGCAATTCGCGACTTTCGCGTAGACTCGCGCGCTTCTGTAATACGTACGCTTCTCTTTCATTAGCGGAACACACTTTTTTCTACCATAAGAGGACGTTTCACTTTTCATTCTCCTTCCATACGCTTAGGAAGCGATCGCGGCGGCCAGCACTCTGCAAGAAGTGGAGCAGCTGAAGGCGGTACTGGAGTCGGGCCAGATACCCGGCGCCGACGCCGCCGCAGCTGCCAGCGCCCAATCGAAGAAGCCCTCCGATGGAATAGTGGAAGAAGAGGAGGAAGAGGACAACGACGTCCAAATGGAAGCAGAGCAGCCGCCACAGGAGGCGGCCGCCAGTTGAATTGTTGCGTTACTACGTGTACTACCATTGTTGTCGTTGTCTGTTCGCTTGTCAGTCTCCACGTCGTCAGTTTGTCGTGCGTCCCGTAGGACACGGTATCGGTGGAGACGCGAGCTGGTTTTGCGGTTCGCAAATGGGGTCGGATACTACACGGAAAAGCGGTCTCTCGAAGCGAATCCGGGGGCCGAGAAGCGACCCCCAGTGTCCCGATGAGTAAACGCGTTGTTCCCTCGTGTCTTGGAACATTTCTTGTCTCGTGCCAATCGAAGCGCTGTACTTTTGGTGTGGCATTGGTTTGGAAGTAATCCACGTTTCCTCCGGCTGCATATTCCAGCAGCTACATGGATCTCTGACCTCTGTCCAGAACAATGGAAGGACAACAAAGAGCTTTCGCCCTGAAACTCAGCAGGTTTGTTCTCCATTCAAGAATTGTGGACGCTGCGTTCTGAGCTTGGTAATAGGTTAATTGTGGTTTGAACTGTGGAGAAGGTGTGCTTGGCAACTGCAATTTGGGGATTTTGCGTGCGCTACACAACGCAAGCTACAAGCTGCTATGCGTTGCAGAGGCGGGGCGGCCGACGCTCGTCGTCAGGCGCAGATCTCGGCGCCACGCAACCTCCACCTCTCTGCCTCGGCCGCCGGTTCCGTGGGCGGCGGCGGCCACAACGACTCGTCCGTGTCAGCCGCCATCGCCGAAGAGACGGCCAGTCGCTCCTCCCTCTCCTCCGTCTGTGTCTCTGACTCTGTGTGCTTGAAACGGAAGGTTTGAGGGTTCGATCGTTCGTCGTCTGTCTTCCAGCTGGTTCTCTACGACGTGGCGGAGCCTGTGGACTTCGAGGAGTTCGTCAGCCAGAAGCGACCCAGCGTCTTCGAAGGCGCCAGTGGTACCTCTGGCGGTGGCGCCGCCGTCGCCTCCAGACGTCTGCAGGTACGCCTGTAATGTTTGGATTCGGTTGAAGTGCTCGATGCAGCCGATATTCGCGCCCACTTCGAAAGCCTTTTACCTTGCGTTCTTTCCGCAGGAGTTTCCTCCCGACGACGTCGAGGTGCGCAAGGTGGAGCGCGACTCGGAGACCCTGGAGCCGGGTGCCTTTCCCGTCGCCCCGGACGCCGACCTGTGAGGACTTCTTTGTCTCTGAAGCGGCCCACCAAAGGGCACGGTAACATTTCCATGTTCTTTAGGTCTTCCCTGAGCGCCCAGACGCGCGACCTGCTGGCCCACTACTCCGAGAGCTTCCTCGTGGTCCAGAAGAAGTCGGTGTCATTACTCTAATGTCTTCACGTGTAGTTATTCACAGCGTCCTCACACTTTTAGATACGAAGGTCTTTCTACCGCGGAGGCCTACTCCAAGCAGCTACACCAGAGGCCCATTCTGCTCCAGAGCTTGCCCAAGCAGCAGTACGAGTGCGACAGTGGTTATAAATCCTCCGATGCTCGGCCGGCGACGGCGGCGTCCTCGATATTTGGCGCAGCGGACATTCTACCGCCGGCGGAAGTCGGCAGCCGCTCCAGCTACGCTTCCTCTTCTAAGTACAGCTCCGATTCCTCTTCGGTGGAAGTGGCCGGAGAAGTCGCCCCGGACAAGATTCTGCCAGGTTGTTATCTCAAAATTGTGCAATTATTATTATTATTATTATTCTGCCAGTTACATTGCTAACGTCCGTTTCAAAGGCAGTCGCACTTTTGACGTTTTTGGCGACGGCCCGCCTCTTATTCAGGCGTGACGCGTCGTCTGACGCCGGCCGCCTTTGACGCCGAGAATGACTCGAAGAGAAAGGCGGCCAGGCAACCTTCTTTCATGCAGCTGGTACCCCTGCAGCGAGAGGTGAGAACAGTAGTTTTAGACTTTCGAGGGAAGCTGATTGTTGGAAGTTCGCTTGCATTTTGGCGACTTTGTTGCAGTCGGACGTGGTGGAGCGCCGACTGCGGCCGCCCTTCCCGGCCGACTTCAGCGGTCAGAAGCTGCTGTTGAAGTTCCTGAACTTCAGGTATGGTGGAATTTTTGTCCCATCACCAAATGTGTTTCCGCTTCCTCCTCCACGTGCCCAATTGACCTCCTATCTTCAGGCTGGAGGCTGAATTCGAGCCCCTCTTCCTGCAGGCGACGCTGTACGACCTGAAGGCGCGCTGTCGCGTCTCCGAAAGCTTCCACTTGGACTGGAACGCGGATCCGATGCGCGCCATGCTCACGCCTTTTGTGCGCTACGAAGACTTCTCCTCCAAGAGTCGTCAGGCCGTCTTCCCCGTCAGCTTCCCCACAGCAGACCTCTTCCTCGTCGTCAGGGTGAGCAGTTTTGTTGAGTTTGTACAGTGTGGGGGGGGGGGGGGGGGGGGGGGGAGGAGTCGTTGCCCCCCCCCCCCTCCCCGGCTGACGAGCAATCGCACCTACGTTAGGGTAGCCCACTAGCGGGCCCAGGAGGGGGGAGGGGGAGGGGCGGCGCCCCCCACCTACAGGGTGTCTTTTTTAATCTGACACATTTGTTTTTTGGAATAACTTTTCCGCCACAGGAGATATTGACTTGAAATTTGGCAGACACTAAGAAAACATGTTAGCAAGCCAGTTTCCAAAAGCGTTTGTTTCAAATGCCACTGCACGGCACACAGCGATTTCTCAAAGCGGACCAATGGTTTCGGAATATTGGGAGTCCTAAGAAACTACCTTTCTGTCTCCCTAGCATGCTATAGCAAACTCTACGTGGTGAAACTTGCACACGTGTTAACGAGAGGTATTGGGACGTCTGACACCAAATTTCAATACTGTGCTCCCAGGCAAGCAGCCCTGCTGGCGCAAACCTCAAAGTGCGGGACCTGCCATTTCGGTGCCAGCGTGAATGAGCAATTTGCGTTTTTGCGTCCTCATTCTTCCCAGAACAGGTCCACGTTGCTAAAATTTGGTATCAGACGTCCCAAGACATCCCGCTAACATATCTGTAAGTTTCACCATGTAGGGTCTGCCATAGCATGCAAGGGGGACAGTAGGCTAGTTTCTTTGGGCTCTCAGTATTTCGAAACCTTCGGTCCGCTCTGAGAAATCGCTGTGTGCCGTGCAGTGGCATTTGAAACAAACGCTTTTGGAAACTGGCTTCCTAACATGTTTTCTTGGTGTGCACCAAATTTCAAGTCAATATCTTCTGTGGAGCGAGAGTTATTCCAAAAACAAATGTGTCAGATTAAAAAAGACACCCTGTATTTCAACAACAACAACAACAGGGTGGTTCACTTCACATGTTGCAGCTGGAGAAGGTTCTACAGGGCTGCGACATCAGCGAGGCCGCCGAACCCTACTACAGAGGGGACAAGGTTGGTTGTTTCTTTTGGAGGTTGTTCTCCGTCTATTGGCCTAAAAGGGGTTCAGTCAGTGCCATGAGGTGCCATTCTGATTCAGAGCGTGGAGAAGCTGCGCTACCAGGCGGCGGACAACTGCGAGCGCCTGGGCGCCTACCGTATGCCGCTGGCCTGGACGGCCGTCGACCTCAGCAGAATCCTGTTCGAGTCGGCCGAGGTTCAGCTGGGACTGGCATTGGGAGGGGCCAACTCCACTTCGACACTGATGATGAGCCAATCACAATGCGCTGCCGCCGCCGCCAACACTCTGGGACTGCCGTCGTCCGGCACGAATTCGGCCGCCGGCTACTACCCCGACACCGAGAGCATCGTCTCCGCCGGTCGGTGGAAGGACGAACTATTGTCGACTTTCGTTGCTCATAAGTTTTTCTTCTGGACCAGCCGACGCAGTGCAAAGTACTGTAGTTCAATCGCGGAGCGAATGTGGCAGACCAGAAAAACAAGGAACCCGTGCACCGATCACGGACCATAGCGAATCCGCACCTCAGGCAGTCAGCCTTTCAACGTCTTGAATTTAGTTGGATTGAAGCAATGTGCGTTAGAGGCCGCGCACCATAGGCCGTAGACCACTGCAAGCAGGCGGCGCACCACGCTAGCTTCTACTACAGATGTTCTCTGCTGTTGCAGACCGCTACAGCGCCCTCTCCACGGACACCTTCAAGCGGGTGGGCAGCGGCACCTCCTGGTCCTCCAGGTCGCAGCAGCAGCAGACGCCGACTCTGAAGCAGAGCGCCGGCGCCACCACGCTGCCCTCCAGGCTGCTCCAGACGCCACAGACGGGAGATGGCTCCTCGTCCTCCGTCAGCAGAGTGTCCGTGGGAACCGAACTCCTGCCCACCATCGAAGGCCTCAAACCCGTCGCCGTCACCATCAGCACCTTCTTCAAGCAGGTTAGTGAGGGAGCCATTCGATTTTTCAGTACCCCCACCCCCCCCCCTCCCCTCCAATAAGCGACCGTCCTAGAGCGAGGTTGAAAAATGTCCGCTCATGGCACTGTTCGATGGAAGGCATGAGGGCAGGGATCGCTAGTGTGAATGTGCGATCACGTGTGACTGAGCGAGTCGCGAATTTGGTCATTTGGAAGCTAGCCCTGTCTCATACTTTTTGCACAGCGACTGCCCATTGCAAATCGTTCGCTGCTCTCGCGCGCAGGAGTCGGAGCGCCTGTCGGACGAGGACCTCTTCAAGTATCTGTCGGAGATGCGGCGGAGCAGCGGCGCCCTGGCCAAGAAGCTCAAGTGCTTCTCGGGGCAGCTGAAGGTGGAGCTCTCGGCCTGTCCCGACCACCTGCCCAATCGCTACAACCCCGAGCTCCAGAAGCTCCAGCCCTTCTCCAACGCTTTGAGTCCCTTCGAGAACGCCAAAGAGTTGACCGAGTTCCCCCAGAGGGAGGTCTACGCGCCCCATTATTCGTTCAGGTGGCTGGATTTGTAGTTCGTTTCAGAATCGAGAATGCTCAGCTTATAAATTTGAAGTTTCGAATTTCCAGCAACCTGCTCTTCGTCTACCTCAAGAAGCAATCAGTCTCCTATGGTACTTCGTTCAGTTACGTACTGCTACATTTGCACATTCGAATAAGAATTTATGGGGTTTGTTAGAACATTTCTCTGTCCGAACCTTCTTCGATTTACAGTATTTATTTAGAGATGTAGAGTTACGCTTTCAAAAGGCCTTTCTTGGCCTGGCGCCACAGAGCGGCGACTATGCATGAGGATGACGTTGTCAGTAAGCGTGTGTACTGTAGGTAGCTCAAACTAAGCATGACGGCAATTAGCATAGCGGCAAAGGCACTGAGGTCGGCGAAATGAGTACCTACACCCTGCGCGACACGCGACATTTACATATGGGTGTTACCGTGAGCGTGACTACCCAGATGCAGTGGAAACCTAGATATCCGGGCTGCGAGTTTTCGCACTCTCTTCGCAAAGATCGCAGCTCTTTGCAATGTCCTCCAAAATACGAACTCAACCATTTAATACACGAGCTTGTTCTCTGGTTAGATACGGTGGCAAGAAGAGACCCTCGCAGTCAACGATTGTCTGCTCAGGAGCAAACTCGAGGGAGAGTGGGCGCTTTCGACGGACCCGGACGAATTCGTGCTCGTTTACAACAAATCGTGCGTGCTATGAACAAGTTCTAGTTGGACGTAGTTGTGAATGGTATTGTAGTAAAGGTCTGATAGAGTGTCAAATGGATGGCGGATGCATTCTTATGTATGTACTGTATGTAGCTTTCATGCGGTACTCACGTGCCAGGCTCACTACTGGTTGTATTACATACTTGCAGCAAACGCGTTGTATTTCAGACTGAACCTCTTGTCGCTGCTGGACGCCATCGTAAAAGAGGATCCGATGGCGGGATCGGCCCACTTCCGAATCTCCAACATTCACAGTCCTACCGATCAAGCCGGAAACGAGAGCTGGCGACGGGTAGAAGAGATCCACCCGTCCAAAGTCGACTTCGACTATTTGAAGGAAATCGAAAGAGAGGAGTCCTTCACGGCTATTTTCGGAAAGATCCTCTTTCGACTGGACGTGGCCACGATCGGTGGAATTCACCACGTGAAGCAGTACAGCAAGCCTGGCTACCACGTCTTTCAGGTTGGGCTCTTTAGACATGCGAATCTCCAGTCTCCACGCTGCCCATCCCTCCACACCCCTCCCCCCAATTGAGACAGCGGCTTTTCGTCCCAGATTCCGCCTGAGACGGCCCTGTTCTACCACTTCCGTAAGGTCAAGTCCTCTCTGCACAAGAAGCTGCCCTCAGTCGCGGACGACAGACCCAAGCCTCTCGTAGAGGAGGCGGAGCGCGTCTGGCGCGAGAGAAGTCGTCGCTTCTACGGGAACAGTCCCGACCATAGGCTGCTGAATCGCGGCATGATACCCGAGCAGGAGGCGCAGGACTGCATCGTCCAGATGGTCTACAAGGGCAAGTGCAGGGCCAACCGACACGTCTGCATACACAACATCACGACTGTCAGAAAGGACGAGTGGGTCGACACGCTGAATAGGGGCACCTGGGTCGGCCTGTGAACTGGGTGATGTAATGTGTGCGACGCTGTGATGAACAATCATGGCTGGCGCGGCAGCGCCGGAGCCGTAATATGCTCCATCCAGGCCGCGCGCGCTTTTTCCCATCGTCGCGATATATATTTCTCGGGCTGTGCTAGACGGAATTGGTTGAAATTTGGCACACTAAAGGACTTTATCATAAATAGATTAAATTCCAAATTTGGTTAAAATCGGT